>CM008341.1:28283315-28293565 GCA_002525835.2 Ipomoea batatas | reverse complement strand
GTGATTATCTTGTTGTTCCTTGTTATGGTTTGGTTGGTTCCTTTATGGTTGTTATTTCGGTTGGTATCTTGTTTATGGACTCGTTGTCTTATACATTCGTCATTGAATATCGGTTTCGTTTGGAGGAGTCTTGGTTTGTGATTCATTCAGTTTATCATTGTTGAGTATCTGTTTTTAATTAAAGAACAGTTTGTTGGTGTGTATATTCTATACGCGTGTGTAAACTTATTTACAACCTTATGTATATCTGTACTTCCTTGCGGGTGTGAATGGTGGTTACTTAGCAGTCTTTTGCTAATTGTTCCTTGTGTGTTTTCCAGGTTCGCAATAAAGTCTATGCGTGAGCGCGATAGGGATATACCCGTATGAGGACGCGTAGACTAGTCGTTATGTTTTAGACTTATGCTTTGGGCCTGTGTGCCGTTATGAGATTTTATATACTCTGGTTTAGTTCTTGGATATTTGGAGACATGTTTGAGGTTTAATATCTATGCAGTTCAGTTCTTTTGGTTAGCCTGTGCATCTAGGCTGTGTTTTCTTACCTAGATGTGGCATGATGCCCCTTAGGTTTTAATTCGCTTCCGCTATGTTATGTTTTATGGTTGAGATAGGCAGCTTCTGTGTTAAGTTTTAACTATCTCAGCTTGTGAAAAAGTTGGGGTGTCACATTCCCAAATTATCTGCTTCTTTATTATCTGTGCAACGTTTTGCGTCAGACAATAAGGTTTTTTTTTTGTTTCACCCTTCGTTTTCTGTTGTGAAGGATATTCAGACCAAGGAAATCCTTCTCCAGGGCAATAGTTCTGGTGGGCTCTATACCCTGCCCGTGCCTGCTGTCTCTCCTTCTGTTTTCCTCTCTGCTCGTGCTTCGGCCTCTACATGGCACGATCATTTGGGTCATCCACATCAGTGTGTTCTTAGTCGTGTCTTACAGTCTTGTTCGGTTAGTCAATCAAATAAGTCTATCTCTAGTTTATGTTCTGCATGTCAAATGGGTAAATATGCACGTTTCCCATTGCCACAAGTTGAGTCTCTTAGTTCGAATGTACTTGATTTAGTTTATACTGATATTTGGGGACATGCTCCTATACTGTCCTCTGATGGTTATCGTTATTTTGTGTTGTTTGTGGATGACTATTCTCGTTTTACTTGGTATTTTCCTATGAAATTGAAGTCTGATATATACTCTATTTTTGAACGTTTTCGTTCTCTTGTTGAGCGTTCTTTCAATTGCAAAATTAAGGCTATTCAATCTGATTTAGGTGCTGAGTATAAGAAATTGCATTCTGTCTTTGTGCAATTTGGCATTAATCACAGGCAGTCTTTTGCTTATACACATGAGCAGAATGGTCGTGTGGAACGCAAGCATAGGCATGTGGTTGAAACGGGTCTAGTCCTTATGTCTCGTACTTCTGTGCCCTCTCGTTTCTGGCATTTTGCTTTTGAGTCTGTTGTGTTCCTTATTAACAAGATGCCTTCTTCTACTCTATGTGGGTCTAGTCCTCATCTTTTACTACATAAATCCCCGCCTTCTTATTTGTTTCTCCGTGTTTTTGGTTGTTTGTGTTACCCGCATTTGCGGCCATACAACCGCCATAAGATGTCTTACAGGTCGTCTCCTTGTGTATTTCTTGGGTATCCTGATTCTTTTAGGGGCTATAGGTGCATGGACCTGCATACTAATAAGATTTATGTGTGCCGTCATGTTCGTTTTGATGAGGGGGTGTTCCCTTTTGCTGCTAAGACTGTTTTGCAGGCTCCTTCAGGCTATGTGCCTGCTCCCTGGGCTGAGATGATTTTTCACTCCACAACTGCTTCATCCCCGGAGGCCTCTTCTTCACCGGTTGTGGTTGCTCAACGTCATCCCCATGGTCGTCCGCGTGGCCGGACCACTCGTCCCACTGAGCGGACTCATTCCATGGCTACTAGGAGTCGTTCTGTTGCTCCGATTACTGGTTTGACTGTGCATGTTTCCTCATCTGATCCCACTTGTTACACGCAGGCAGTTAAGTTTCCTGAATGGAGGGAAGCGATGGATCAGGAGTTCAATGCTCTCTTGCAAAATCAGACTTGGTGTCTGGTTCGCTCCAGTTCTGCTATGAACATCATTGGCTGCAAGTGGGTCTTCCGTACCAAGAAGAAGGCGGATGGTTCAATTGAGAGGCACAAGGCTAAGTTAGTGGCTAAGGGGTTCAACCAGGTTCCTGGACAAGACTTCTTTGACACGTTCAGTCCAGTGGTTAAGCCTACTACGGTCAGGTTGCTTCTTTCTCTTGCTCTTTCTTCTGGTTGGTCGGTCAGGCAGCTTGATGTGCACAATGCGTTCTTGAATGGTAACTTGAGTGAAACAGTGTATATGCGTCAGCCTCCTGGCTATATTGATCCTCAGTTTCCTAATCATGTATGCTTACTTAAGCGGTCTCTGTATGGTTTAAAACAGGCTCCGAGGGCTTGGTTTCATCGTTTGCATGCCTTTTTATTATCTGTTGGGTTCAAGGCCTCTAAGACTGATGTTTCACTGTTTTACTTTTCTCAAGCCTCTGCTATTGTTTATCTGTTGCTTTATGTAGATGATATCCTTATTATGGGTAATGATCAGACTGTGATGGCCACTTTGCTCTCCAAGCTTTCTACTGCTTTCAAGATTCGTGATTTTGGGGAGCCTGGGTTTTTTCTAGGGATTGAGACTATCAAGTGTGCTGATGGTCTTATGCTTTCGCAACGTAGATATATGAATAACATTCTTAAGCGTGCTGGTATGACAGACTATAAGCCTCTTGCTACCCCTTTGTCTCTTTCGAGACCCGCTTCTACCAGTACAGACTTGTATGATGATCCCACCAGGTACAGGAGTCTTGCAGGTGCATTACCGTATTTGACTGTCACAAGGCCTGATCTATCTTTTGCAGTCAATCTCCTCTGCCAGCACATGCATGCGCCATCTACCACGCACTGGGAGCAATTAAAGAGGGTGTTACGGTATGTCAAGGGCACTCTTACTATGGGCCTACGCCTGAGGAAGTCTGCTTCGACTGAGTTACATGCGTTCTCTGATTCTGACTGGGCCGGGTGTCCTGAAGACCGCAAATCTACCAATGGGTATGCTGTGTTTCTTGGCACCAACCTTGTCTCGTGAGTGTGCAAGAAATAGAAGACAGTTGCTAGATCCTCTACCGAGGCTGAGTACAAGGCTCTTGCGGATGTTTGTGCTGAGGTGGTCTGGATTCTTTCGTTGTTGCGTGAGATAGGTGCTCCCACTGTTCCGATTCCAAAGCTTTGGTGTGACAACCTTGGTGCTACCTACATGTGTGTCAATCCGGTATTTCATGCTCGTACAAAGCATGTTGAGATTGATTATCATTATGTGCGGGACAAGGTTGCCTCTAGAGATATACAGGTACATTTTATTTTGACAAAGGATCAGCTAGCTGACATCTTCACCAAACCCCTTGCAGGACCACGGTTTTCCTTTCTGAGGAACAAGCTACAGGTCATTGATATACCCTTTGTTTGAGGGGGAATATTAGGACTCTATGTAGTTGTGTTATATTATGAGTCTATGTCCCAATCTATTTATGATTCCTTAGTATATATACTTATGTAACCTGAACAGGCATTCTTGGTTATTGAATATACAATAACAATAGTTCTCATCCTCTTCATACAACAGTTAAGAGATTTGCATAACTAACTTTCTGATTTATTCATTGTCATCGAACTCTCATACATCATACCATCACGTTCTTCCAGAGTATGCATTGCAGGACACTGGACATAACATAGTTCTAAACAGGATAAAAAATAGTATAAAACAAAACGGATCGACAAAGGCAAACGCCAAGAGAACGAGGAGGGCCAAGGGGGAAATCAGAATCCATCCTCTAACTGCTCTCACAGTGGTAGTGTGGTTTGAGATCCGATTCTCCTCTTCCTCAAGCGTTCGGCAATAATGAATGCAAGCTCAAGGGATTGGGAGGCATTCAATCTAGGATCACAGTGGGTGTGGTAACGTGAGCTCAGATCATCGAAAGTCACAGTTCGAGATCCACCAATGCACTCTGTCACGTTTTGGCCCGTCATTTCTAAGTGAACACCTCCAGGGTGGCTCCCCTCTTGCTCGTGCACATCAAAGAAAGCTTTCACTTCGGCCTGAATGCAGAAAATGACACTTTGAGAGAGATGTATAGTTTTTTGAGCAAATACATTCTAGCATTTAATGTGTGTTCTTGAACACTGAAACTATAACGTTAACATCTTCAACAAGAAATGATTATTAGATATAAGTTTTCTAAAAAGATTCAGCCACTTGAAAAGAAGATGAAAAGAAAGCCACACCAAAACAAGTGGGTCCATACAACCCAAAGATAGAGACGCACACCTAACTACATATTATCACAGTGATATTCTTTGTATGATTGAATCCACAGTTTAAAAACTCAAAAAACAAAACATTACCTTGACTACTTCACACCCAAAATTCATTTTCCACAGCTAAACAATCTATTTCAGATTCTTAGTCATAGTCTTGTTAATTGAATATCATTAATTTTTTTCTAAGCACAACTAGTTTTTTCCCTCATTATTTAATGTTGATTTAGTAGGGTCATCGGTTCAACTTGTCAAACAATTGTAGAGAGTGGCCCTATGGGCAAATCCCTAGAAAAGTTAGAATCTGCTGCCATATGATTATTCATGAAACATTCAATTATTGGCCCTTCTGATGAATTATTGAGTGGGACACTGCAGCATAAATGTTTCCTCAGACTGTTCTATTTGTAGGGAAAGATATCATCCATGATATTAGTTAACAAAGTACGAACCACACAATTATGGCTTCATTTACTTGAAGCTTTAATCTTAAATATGTCTTTGGATTTTCTAGTAGAAGGCATGCTAAATTAAGGATATCCATATGAAACATGAAGGAACTTAAAATCGAAATGAAAGTATTTACCCGGATTGAATCAAAAGGTCGAGTTTTTAGACCACAAGGAGCCTTAATAGTATTTCCATGCATGGGATCAGATACCCAAGTAACGATTTGCCCTGCCCTTCGGATTGCCCTAATCAAATGAGGAAGCTTGACCCTCATGTTCTCCGCTCCCATCCTTGTAATTATTGTGATCCGCCCTGGCTTGTTCTGGGGATTCAAAATTTCAATGAGCTTGACTAAATCGCCTGGATTCATCTTGTCACTCACCTGCAGAGCAACACTCTGTTAGTTACAGATTTCTATCACGGGTTTCATATAATCAGCAAACAACAGAGCCGTGTTAGCGAAACGAATACACGCAACTGTAGTCTAACAACACGGAAGAATATTCACCTTAATTCCCAGAGGGTTAGCAACTCCTCTCAAGAACTCAACATGAGCGCCGTCCAGTTGCCGGGTTCGCTCTCCAGCCCAAAGAAAATGAGCAGAGCAGTCATAGTACAGGCCAGAGGTTGAATCCAGCCTGGTGAGTGACTGCTCATATGGCAAGTGCAAGCACTCATGGGATGTCCAAAAATCAGTGGTTTTCATGATAGGATGATCCATTGTAAGACCAGCAGCATTCATGAAACCAAGGGCCTCATCAACTCTATGAGCTAGTTCACGATACCTGATCAAGCCAAAAGAAGAAATGTCAATATTTATATATTCTATGAGCTAGTTGAAAAAAAAAACTACTTCATCGTCTGAACTTAGCTTCCAGTTTTTGAGTTTAAGCGTGTTCTTTAAATTCATTTTTTTTTTACATTTGGAATAGAAGTAATACTCTGAAACCAAACAACTTATGCAGAACCTGAACATCACAAAACACCTATTGCACATAGATACAGTATGGGAGAAAATACCTATCCCCCTGCTCACTGTGCTCGGTGAAATCCAAGTTCCATTGAGTTATCCTCTGCATAGCAGCATAACCACCAGTTGCAAAAGCCCTCAAGAGATTCAATGTAGCTGCAGATTGGCAATAGGCCCTGATCAACCTCTGGGGGTCAGGAATCCTCGACTTCTCATCAAATGCATCTCCATTCACGTTGTCTCCCCTGTAACTTGGCAACTTTACACCATCCTTTTCCTCAAAGGACTCTGATCTTGGCTTAGCGAATTGCCCAGCCATTCTTCCTACCTATTTATAAAGATATTACATGTATAATACAGGTTAGAATCAAACACTTACCACTATGCCAAAAGTTATAGGCTATAATGCAACTTTATTTCCCATGGTGCTGGACTTGGCCCTTTTACGGGCTCCACCCAACAATCCCTCCCAGCACAAACACATGACCTGACTCTGATGCCAGCTATAACTAGTAGTGGAGAGACAATTTAATTTCCTAGTTAGGGTGTTGGACTTGACCCTTGATTGACTCCGCCCAACAATTCCCTAGCCACGTGTTGTTCGACTTGACTTTTATTGGACTCCGCCCAACAATCCCCTAGTCACGTGATGTTGGACTTGACTATTATTGGACTCCGCCCAACAATCCACTAGCCAATCCAATAGCCACGTGACGTTGGACTTGACCTTTATTGGACTCAGTCCAACAATTCTCCCACCACGTGGTGGTGACTTGACCTTTATTAGACACCGCCCAACAATCCCCAGCGAAGTGGTGGGGAACTTGGCCCTTACTCACCTCCTCAACAATATCAAAATAATAGGAATCGAATTCAATTTATTATCATTAAAACATAACTTTTAGTTTGTAAACGATAACCAGAATGCAAACGAGATTGCTTCTCTATATTAATCAAACAACAAGCTGAATAAATAAATAAATAAATAAAAGCAAAAAACTTGATGAAAATGAGGATAAAAATGGTTTAACCTTGATAACGGGCATTTGACCACCGAACATGAGAACAGCTCCCATCTGAAGGAGGATTCTGAAAGTGTCTCGTATGTTGTTAGCATTGAACTCCTTGAAACTCTCGGCACAATCTCCACCTTGGAGCAAGAACGCCCTACCCATTGCGGCCTCTCCCAGCTTCTCCTCCAAGCTGCGTGCCTCTCCAGCAAACACGATCGGCGGGAAAGACTCAATAGTCTTGAGCACCGATTCAAGCTCAACCTGATCCGGGTACTCAGGGAGCTGAAGCGCCTTCTTGGATTTCCAGCTATCCACGGCCCATTTACCCTCACCAGCTCCCGACTTCGACACAGTCGGAGCCGCGGCGGCGGTGGCGGCGGCGGAAGTGGCGGCAGGCGGGGTTGGCTTGGAAGAGGACTTGGAAGGGTCGGCAGAATGGACGGCGGAGATGGGGCGGACGGATCTGGCTGGGGGTTTGAGGGAAAAGCCATGCTTGTAGAAAGGTGAAGCGGGTTGTTGGTGGGTAGAGGGGGCAAGGGTTTTGTTGGGGAGAAGAGAGGTGGCACTGCCGGATGCAAGAGCCATTGTTAGAGAGTTACCCAACGTGTTCGACGATATGCCTATGAGAACCTTTTTAGCGTATTTTGTATAGCTGTGTGGAGACAATGCGAATGCGGTTAAAGAATGGGGAGGGAGCGATTTTATAACAACATTTCGCTACTGACTTTGGTAGTTGTGCGTGTGTGTGTGTGGGGAGGTTGATGAAGGAAGAGGAAATAGGGTGGGGCCCAAGCTGCCAAATGCTGTGGTGGTTGAGAGGGACTTTCTCGTCATTTTACCATTCGGTTGGTGGCTTGGTACTAGTCCGCTCATTCCTGCTTATCACTTATCACATATCACATATTCACATCACCTACTCAAATAGTGCTAGTCTGCTTAGACTTCTCCCCAAAATTTGTGACCGGCCATCTCAAGGAAGTCACCAAACACCATTTTGGTGTAAAGATTTGGTGCAATATTGCTCCAAGGAAACACCAAATTTTACACTAAGGGTCCGTTTGGAAAGCTGTAAAATGACTTCCGGAAAATGTTTTCTGGAAAATGAGTCATTTTTTGAAAAACAATTGATTTTCCAGTGTTTTGATGTATTATGGAAAACTGTCTTTGTGTGTTTGGTTCATTTTCTGGAAAATGAACAAAATTGTAAAATTAATTGTACACAATTGTTTGGTTCATTTTTACAAACAATTTACATATAAAACATAAAATTATTTTTTTTTCAAATGTAAATTACCAGTTCTGGTTTCCAGAACTGGTTAGGTTTCCAGCACCGGTGATGGAAATCGAACTGGTTTCCGCAACGGTGCGGAAATTCCACACCGTTGCGGTTGCGGAAACCAGTTCTGGTTTCCAGTTCGAGTTCTGGGGAAACCAAAGCCTCTCGCTCTCGCCCATAAATTTTCGGCTGTGGGTATAGTTCCAAATCTACGATTTGAAGAAAAAAAAATCAAAGAATAGTGATGGAGAAAAAGATGAAGATATGGACTTTTGATGGAGCTTTGTGACTTGGATGAAGCTTTGAAAGATGGTGTTGTGATGTGTGAAGGAGGCAAGCTGGCGTGAATGAGCCTTTCTTCAAAGATGTAAAATGACTTCCCCCAAAAAAAATGGGAAGTCATTTTACAAGAAATAAGGGGCATTTTACATTGACCAAAGGGTCATTTTACATTGACTACCATTTTACATGACTTGCCAAACACTGGAAACCCGGAAAACGATTTCCAGAAATCATTTTCCGGGTTTCCAAACACACCCTAAAATGGTGTAAGTGAATAGTGTGTCACCAAATAATTTGTGACCGGCCATCTCCAAGGAAGTCACCAAACACCATTTTGGTGTAAAAATTTGGTGCAANTGAATTAGGTGGGAAAGGAATTACAATTCCATGGGAAAAGAATAATGTGGGAATAAAGTGAGAGTTTAAATTCCAGTGTTTGGTTGGAGTGAATAAAATTACTATAAATTTCAATTTCAATGTTTGGTACACATGGGATTTGAAAGGGAATAAGTAGCATAAACTCCAAAATGCCCATTATTGTTGTTGTTGTTGTTGTTGTTATTGTTGTTGTTGTTGTTATTATTATTATTAAATGACAAGTACAAAAAAATATAACATATTAAATTTAAATACCAATCATCTATCGTATATCTTGAACTAGATATATTGTAATTAATTTTCATGTAATTATTATTAATTTGCTTTCAAAAATTTTGCATATAGAGATTTACACAACTCACACCATTCCATCACTATTTTGAACAATTCTGCATATATATTTTGAACAGATCGGCGCAGAAATAGAAAATTTTGCTTTTCAAAATTTAGATAAATACGTTATATACACATATCAAATTCAAATATTTAAGAGTTATGAGAAAACAAGATAATACATGGTATTAACTAAAAGAGAAAGCCATGCATCAATTTTAGGTTAAAAAGAAAAGGATAATTTTGTCTCATGAGTATCTTTTTTTATTCCTAAAATCCATGGAATTGAAATCTCAAGGGGGGCATGGGATTCTAATTCCATGAAAATGAGCCAATTGCAATTCCGCGAAATTGCAATTCGCTCCAACCAAACGAAGGAATTTAATTACCTTCGGAATTAGGTGGGAATTAAGTGAGAATGGAATTTAAATTCTCTCCAACCAAACACCCTGTAAGCTCTCCGGTGGTATTCGATTTAAATTTGTAAAGATTCCTTAACATATCATTAGTATTCAATTTAGAATTAGTCCATTGGTATTGTCTAATGACTAATGGTACTGAAAAGTTAATAACTTTTGTAGTCTATATCAAATTAAAACTTTTGTCGACTTTTTTCTTTTCAATATAAATAATTGAAATTCATTATTCAACTTTCAAACTTCTTAACTTTCTTTACCAACTTTTCTTATATGTATGATTCGTATGAACCAAACAAACTTTTTTTTTTCGTCATACATCTTATGACTTTTGTAGATATATACATATTCTTTGGTTTTCATTATTTTCATCCATACAAAAAAAAAAGAAAAAGAAGAAGAAGTTTAGCAACCCCATCCCAGTTGAAGGCCGGGTTTAACAGTAAATTAGACATTTTTTCAATTGTTAACATATAAATTTATTTAAGATCTATAAAAAAAATGATATATCATAAAAGTTTTTGTAAGAAAATTATAAATAATTGATGATGAAATTTTGTAAGTGTTATTCAATTTAGAATTTTAATGATTTTTGTAAACTTTTTAAAATGAAAAAGCTCAATACAATTTCATATATGTTTATAATATAAGATTTCTATAAATTCTTACAAAGTAGAGCCATCAAAACGGGTTTATTCCAAGTTATACGAATTTGCCTATGTAACCGGCCACTCTCCCGTCCACCCCAAGTTTTTTTTAAAAAA
>CM008341.1:28257405-28274042 GCA_002525835.2 Ipomoea batatas | reverse complement strand
GCCCACTACGGGAGCAAGGTGCCCGTTTACGACGGCGGTCGGAAAAAAACGCTACGACCGAAAAGTCGGAAAAAACTACACTCTTTGCACTAACGAGGAAGAATTACCCTCGTTTGCTTTTCTTTATAAATTGTACATATGTGCTAAGTCCGGTTAGGTCGGCATTACCACCACTGGCGCTTTAAGCCCGATTAGATCGGCATCACCATCACCGACGCAGTTAGCTCGGGACTAGTTCCCGACCTTAAGCCCTACGAGGTAGGCAATTCAGCCCGCCAGGTCGGTAGTCTGCCCCGGGCAAATCCAATCTCCCGATTGGTGAAACCCGATCCCTAGATCGGTAAATCCAATCCCTCGATCGGTTGAGTTCGGACGCCCCTTGTAGTCTAGAAAGACTATGCTTAAGGTTGTACTCTTTTTCCTTGACTAGGATTTTTTCCCGTTGGGTTTTTTCTTAGTCCAAGGTTTTTTAGCGAGGCAACCGGCATAGGTTACAGACTATATGGTCAGCGTTCAGCCCGAACTCTTCCTCGTTGACGCTCAAAGTTGTGCTCTTTTTTCCTTGGCTAGGATTTTTTCCCACTGGGTTTTTTCTTAGCCCGAGGTTTTTAACGAGGCAACTAGCGTGAGTCGCGAACGGTAAGGCCAGTCTGCCAGCCCGACCCCTTCCTTGTTGACTCGATGTCAGGGCTCGAACTGGGGGGGCTAGTTGATAGGGAATATACCCCGGATATACGACCCTGAGTATTTGGTACGTAGACCGTATACGAATACGGGTGTTGGCTCATCCTATATAAAGGAACCTAAACCTACATGTAAGGGACTTTTGGCCTCTTGACTCTCTCTAATTTAGAACACATGCAATGCTCTCTCTTCTCTCTATTCTACTCAAGAATCATGAATACAAAAGATGAATTGAGAGCTATTTTGTTGATTTCCTTTGCATTATTACCTACATTATTATCTACTTGAATACATGGAGTAATTAATCCGTATCACTTTAGATTACTAATTATCTTTATTGGTTTAGGAGTTCTATTTGCCCTTAGAAGCCGTAGGTCACTATGTTGTGGCAAAGTATACTCCTATGAGTGAAGATGGTAAATTTGGTGAACCTGTGTTTGTCACATCTAACAAAATGGTCGAAAGTGAGTTATGCTTATTTTATAAAAGTAAAAGTTTATATAACATTAAATATATCTTGTATACAAATATTGATTGTTTCATTATATTTAATAGTTTCATCTCCCAGAAAAGAAAAAAAAGTTAGAGGGGAAAACAAGAACAAAAAAATTGCAGCTTTGAAGAAAGGAGAAAAACTTGATATTGTATTCTACAACAATCGTCCAGTGGGAAAAAATCATCAATATTGGTCAAGACACTTAGGAAAAATCGTGCGTGACCGAAATATTTGTCCAATGCAAGTGCTTTCATGGAAGGATATACAAAACACAGAAAAGCAGCACATGTGGGAAGCAGTAAAGGTATAAGTTAATAGTGCTAAAGAACCATCAAAATATTATTATGAATTAGTTATTTAGCATTATTTACAAATTTAATAATTGTGTATTGACATTTAAATTGTTATAGGAATGTTTTGATAATCCCAATATTGAATTATACCGTGATGATACCCTAGAGCATTTGTGTACTTTGTGGACAAATTGGAGGTCACTTTTGAATGTAAAATTTGTGAGGCCTTACAAAAGTAAGGTTGAGGCTTTAAAAAATGTTCCATCTGGAGTAAATGTTGAAGATTGGAAGTGGCTTGTCACTAACAAGTTTATGACAGAAAAGTTTTNCAGTTGTGCCCCCCTCCTAATTAAAAAAAAAAATCTATTATGTATATATTAAATGAACTCAATATATATATACCTAAATTCATTAAATAAAAATAAATAAATCAAATAATCAAATAAACCATTTTTCTTCATTAGTTAGCTTTTTTCTTTATTAAATGTAAATATTTTTTTACGAAAAATTATACTTTTCGTCTCTAAATTATAAAATAATTGTAGAATTCGTCCATAATTGATGATCATGTTCATTTTTCGTCCCTAAACTATAATTGACGTCGCAAATTTTGTCCTTTTAATAACATGTTGTACTCACCATTTGTTCTTAAGCTATACTAACATTGTAAATTTCGTCCCTAATGTTTTGTTAGTAAAGAGATGAAATTTACAACATCAATTATGAAGTATATCTTAGAGACAAAAAGTGAGCACGACCAACAATAATTAGAGATAATATCATCTCTAAGATAATAGTTTTTCTTAAAGAGATAATATCATTCTGATTTACCAAATTCCAAGATATTAACCAAGCATTTGACTTGCTCGAACAAAAGAAGTCACTGCGTTGCATCATCTGGATGGATGCTTAACTAATTTTATTTGGATCTTCATAAGCGTCTGCCTTTTTATCCACAAAATAGATCGCTCCATTCACATCACATTATTAGAATTGAATAAATTTATTAAGAGAAAATTTCATTTTTGGTCCTATGACTATTGGGGTCTTGTTAATTGTAGTTCATGAGTTTCAAAACTATCAATTTAATACCGTAACTATGTAATTTTTCTCAATTTCAGTCACTCCGACCAAATTATAGACAAATTTTAATGAGTAAAATAATGAGGGCAATTCTGTCATTTACTTATTCTCTTCTCTTTCTTCTCCATTTACTTCTTCCTCTCGCTGCTTAGGTAATCCTCCCTTGAAACAGCGGCAGCGCGTCTAGCAGTCGGTAGTACCCAGAACAACGGTGGCGCCGAAAGATACACCGAAAAAGGGGCATCACCCGGTGCTTCACCAAAAAACCCCACAGCCTCCGCATACTCGCAGGAAACCCAGAAACAACCGATTCCCAAAAACCTTAACCGAAACAAACCCTTCTTAAATTGATCGAACACGCGAAATTCCTAGCAGATTTTCTTATTTTTTCAAAAAAAAAAAAAAGAAAAAAGGCCAAGGATTAGCCAAGCACATGGCTAACCTAGACAGAGTAAGGCAAACCTTAATTAGGTATATTGGATATGACGATTCCTCCTTCTGCAATCACAATATGAGTATTTCATTCCCAATGCTAAACTTCTACTTCATCATTTTAGCCTGACGATAAGATATGGACAACCTATTATGGGTGTTGCTTACGTCTGTCTCTGTGAGCTGTTTCTAAATTACTAGTTGTTGGGAAAAATCATTTAACAATGAAGGCTTTGTGACATCCTATTTGTTTCGCACTTTTTATTTCCCCTAATTTTATGGATTAAAGTCTGAATTCAATGTTCCTTGTCCGCAAGTTTTGATACATGACCACGCTCAAGATCTATATTTCCTTATATTAAGCTGCTTGTGTGGTCTAAACACTAGAGTTTGTTGGAGCTTTGCAGTATAAATGCATTTTGAGGAGAGATGAACCGGTCACATAGCTTTCTTCCATTCTCCTTCTTTTGTAGCTTTTACAGTCTGAGCACAATATCAAAATTTGTGTTGCTTGTCGAAAGCTTGCTAGCCCGTTGCCGAAAATATTAAGCTTTTAGGTAGTGCTTGTTTGACACGCCATAGATCATTGTTGCTTGTCCTTTCTAATTCCAGTTCGCATAAACCTGCAAACCAGTCTTGTATTTCTCATATATACATGCATACTGCTACGTTCCTGTTATTGCATTCATGGTGAGTGGTGAAGCATCAACAAATTGTGCAACACCAATTTCACCGCCGACACGGCTCGTTTGCCAGACATGAGGAGAATTAGGTTCTTGATTTCTGTTGGCAACCCTGGCTGCGCTTCTTGGCTATTGTTTTTGCCACCATGCTTTCGTTTATTGGAGTTGGCCATCTCCGACGCTCCTTCATGTTGGTTTTTGTAGCTGTATGTACGAAACAAAAGAAGAATGGTGTACTTCTTGAATGTACATATTTGATGTACGCTGGCTTGAGATGTATGTAAATGAAATTAGGAAAGTAGTCCTGTGTCATGTTTATCAGCACTACCTTAAAAGCATTTAGACTAGGGTAATCATATGTTTTCGACAGGTTACACATAGAACAATAGGGTACAACCTGTTTGTATTCTAGCTTAAATGTGGGACGAAGGTATTAGAGAGAAAGAATTGGATTTGAAGGTGTATTCTTAGTNGCTTGAGTTTTTGGAAATAATGCCATAAAATGACATATTTCTCAGCCTACGAGTAGAAGAGCCAAGACCCTGTTCAGTACGCCCTTTACAGTCGGTGTGGTTAACACACCAGCCACCACCCTTAAAAAAGAAGTTACAAACTTGTTAATTAAATGCTTTTGAAAAGTTAAAATGACAAAATAATTAACAAAACAACAAAATAATTTATATAGAGAGAGATGAAATGCAAATTTAATTTGACTACAAAAATATATTTTCAAAATTAATTACTTACTTCTAAGTATATCAGCCAGTTATCAGTTCCATTCCCTTGGCCATTGTCAAAATAATAGGCAGGTGGAGAGCCATCCAAGCAAACTACAAAGCATAATACGGTCGAAAACGAATCGGTTAATCAATAAAGAAATGAAATTAATAGTATAAATCCATATAGAGCTTTGAATTGAAATCTATGGATTAAATCCCATATTAAAGGCGTAGATGATATATAAAACAAAAAAAATGTTACGAACCTGCTCCTTTGGGGTGATGGGGAGAAGCGGGGGTTTGGTGTTAAGGTAGGTGTGTTAACACATAGAGATGCCAGTTGAATCTGAATTCTGTTTTGTTTGTTGTATTCTGTTGTACTCCTTCTGTTATTCCGTTACTCTTTTCTGTTTAGCCTTTTTCCCGCTTCTTCCAAGAAGCCAGTAGCAGTAGACTGTAATAAATAGGAAGCAGGAAGAACTTTGGTGAATATGAAAATACAGTTCAAACACAGTTTACCTTCCACATATCTTGACATGGTATCAGAGCTCTGAATAGCTATGGCCTGGCGTTCTCCCTCAGTGAATATGGTTCGTCAGCCAGCAGCCGTAAATCCTGGCTTTCAAGGAGAAATTCCACCAGGTTTTACAAACGCGATTCCGAACCCAGTACCGGCTCCTACTCCTCATCTTGGTGCTTATGATCCGAAAGATCGCACCGATCCCCTTCATCTACATCCAAACGAGAGCCCTGCGTTACAGCTTGTAACTGCTCAGCTTGAGGGTAGGTCAAATTATCACCCATGGGCACGAGCCATGGAGATGGCGTTAAGATCGAAGAACAAGATGGTTCTTGTGAACGGATCCATGGCGATTCCTAGCACAACCGATCCTAAATACTTCTACTGGGATCAGTGTAACACCATGATTCTATCATGGATCCTCAGAGCCGTCTCACCCACGATCGGTAGTAGTGTGCTCTTGATCGACACAGCTGAAGGAGTGTGGAACAGATGTCTTTCGCATTGCTGAGATTCAGTCTGAAATTCACCAAACTAAGCAAGGTACTTCTTCTGTAAATGATTACTTCACTCAGTTAAAACTACTGTGGGATGAGTTGTATGTCTTGAGGCCAGTTCCTTCCTGTGAATGTTCTCCAAGCTATGAGTGTGGGAAGAAAATGCATGAGAAAATCACAATACATCTAGAGAATGATATGTTGTCAGCTTTCCTCATTGGGCTGAATGAAAATTTTTCCAATACCAAGCGCCAAATTATGTTAATGAAACCCTTACCTGATGTGGGAGAGGCTTATGCTATGGTCTCTCAACAAGAAAGGCAGACTATAGCTGAGACAGTCACCTTGACAGAGGGTGTAACAGAGGCAAGTGCCTTCTTCACCAGACATGATAACAGTGCTAGAAGATCATTTCCCAATCAGAGACAGAAACCAGTGTGTAGCTTCTGTGGATACACTGGGCATACTATTGACAAGTGCTACAAGAAGCACGGGTACCCCCCTGGTTGGAAACCAAGAAACAAAGCTGTGGGAGTTGCTAACCAGGTTCAGACTATGGTACAGGAGGGTTGCAGTTCTGAGATCAGCCATCCTGCTAATCAAGATGATTACAGAAGGTTCCTAGAGTTTATGCAGCAGGAAAGAACCACCAGTTCACCCCTAGGTGCTCTACAAGTTAATGCTATTGCCGCTAACTTCATCCCAGATGCAAGGATGGAAGGTAAAACTGTTAACTCTAGAAATAATCTGGAAAATTCTGAATTCCTGTGGATCCTAGATAGTGGTGCAACACATCATATTGTATGCAATGTGAACTTACTGCAAAATCCTAAGGAAGTCCATGGTATTTTAGTTGATCTACCTAATGGGAGTCAAGCTCAAGTATCCCACATTGGGACTGCTCAGCTATCTGCTGACATAGTGCTCCTGAATATACTATGTGTACCTATCTTTCACTATAACCTAATCTCTCTGGGTGAACTTACAAGAAGATCAAAATACAGCATTCTATTCCACTCTAATCAGTGTGTTATACAGGATCAACACCATGGGAAGACGATTGGTATGGCTGAACTGAAGAAAGGTCTCTATCAGCTTGTATTTCCTATTTTTTCATATTGTAAACCTGCAGTCAATGTTTGTAGTTTTTGGCATGCTAGGTTGGGGCACCCCTCTGAAAGCAAAGTTAAATTTCTGCATACCTTAGACAGTAAGATTTGTATTGACAAACCAAATGTATGTGACTGCTGTCATTTTGCAAAGCAAAGAAGGCTTCCTTTTCAGTCTAGTTCTTCTATTTCAGACAATTGTTTTGATATTATTCATGCTGATATCTGGGGACCATATCACACACCTACTATCTATGGTCATCACTATTTTCTGACCTTGGTGGATGATCATAGTAGGGCCACTTGGGTATATCTGCTCAGAAGAAAGAATGAAGTTAGACTGTTAATGCAAACCTTTTATGAATTGATCAACACACAGTTTGGGAAATCCATTAAATGCATAAGATCTGATAATGGGAGAGAGTTTCAGATGGATGGTTTCTATCAAAATAAAGGCATCATACATCAAACATCATGTGTATATACTCCTCAACAAAACAGTGTAGTTGAAAGGAAGCATGGTCACATCTTGGCTGTGGCAAGAGCTCTAAGGTTTCAGGCTAATCTGCCTGAGGATCTTTGGGGAGATTTCATCCTTCATGCAGTCTATATAATCAACAGACTCCCCTCAGCAGCCTTGGGCAACAAGATCCCATATCAAATACTTTTCAACAAAGTACCACAGTATCAGCATCTTAGGGTCCTTGGCTGCCTAGCTTTTGCTGTTGTTCCCACCTGTCAGAGGAGTAAATTCTCATCAAGGGCAAGGAAATGTGTCCTCCTAGGGTTTGCAAATGGAGTAAAGGGTTACAAGCTGCTTGATCTCCAGACAAGGGAAGTTTTTCTATCTAGAGATGTTTGTTTTTATGAAAACATATTCCCTTTTCAATGTTCACAGGAACACAAACCTACAAGTCTAGTGTTACCTGAAGGGATGACCTTTCTAGACACTGATGAACAGCCATCTGAAGTCCTTGAGCCAGTTGAAAGCAGTGCTCAACCTGTTACAGAATCAATAACACCAAACCTAACTAAGGAGTCTATTACAGAGGTGATACATGCACCTCAGCCAAGGAGATCAGTCAGAACCAGAAC
This sequence comes from Ipomoea batatas, assembly GCA_002525835.2. NCBI lineage: Eukaryota > Viridiplantae > Streptophyta > Magnoliopsida > Solanales > Convolvulaceae > Ipomoea > Ipomoea batatas. Next base: position 28,266,431 of record CM008341.1, on the reverse strand, counting down.
AACTCCTGCTTATTTGAAGGATTATGCTTGTCACAATGTGGCTGCCAAAAAGACATCTCCACATGTCATTTCTAAGGTTCTATCCTATGAAAATTTGTCTGACAGATTCAAAGTCTTTGCTGTTAATGCCTTGAGTGCCAAAGAACCAAAAAACTACAATGAGGCTATTAAAGAAGAATGTTGGAGAAAAGCCATGGAAGCTGAAATCAGTGCCCTACAAGCCAACAATACCTGGATAATTACAGATCTCCCTCCCAATAAAGAGCCCATAGGCTGCAAGTGGGTGTACAAGGTCAAGCTTAAGGCTGATGGAACCATAGAAAGGCACAAAGCTAGGCTTGTTGCCAAGGGGTATACTCAAACCCCTGGCCTGGATTACTTGGACACATTCAGTCCTGTGGCCAAGATCACCACTATTAGAATGCTGTTGGCTGTTGCTGCAATCAAAGGATGGACTCTTCACCAGTTAGATGTGAACAATGCCTTCCTTCATGGGGATTTAAATGAGGAAGTTTACATGAAACTCCCTCCTGGTTTTACTCCTTTAAAGGCTGGACAGGTTTGCAAGTTAGTAAAATCTTTATATGGCCTGAAACAAGCAAGCAGGCAGTGGAATGTCAAACTGACTCATGAACTGCTACACATAGGTTTCAGGCAAGCCATTTCTGATTCTTCCTTATTCATCAGAGGGATAGGAGATAACTTTGTGGCTTTACTAGTGTATGTAGATGATGTGGTGGTTGCAAGTCCTGACCCCAACTTGGTCCAGGAAATTAAGAAGCACTTGGACAATGTATTTCACATAAAGGACCTAGGACCTCTAAGGTTCTTTCTGGGACTGGAAGTTGCAAGAAACAGTAAGGGCATCTCTATGACTCAAAGGAAGTATGCTCTAGAACTCCTAGAAGAAACAGACTTCTTGCATTGCAAACCTGCAAAAACTCCCATGGTTACATCAATCAAGCTTAGCAAAACCATTGGGGAACAACTGGAGGATGTTACTCAGTACAGAAGACTTGTGGGGAAACTCTTATACCTCACCATTACAAGACCTGATATCAGTTATGCCACTCAGCAACTATCTCAGTTTCTAGACTGTCCTACTAGCACTCATATGCAGGCAGCTCACAGAATCCTAAGGTATATCAAGGCAGCTCCAGGCCAAGGCCTTTTTTTCTCAGCAGACTCATCCCTACAATTAAAAGGTTTTACTGATTCAGACTGGGCTGCTTGCCCAGACACTAGGAGATCTGTAACAGGGTTTTGCACATTCCTTGGTACTTCCCTAGTCTCATGGAAATCCAAGAAACAGGCCACTATTTCCAGAAGTTCTTCTGAGGCAGAATACAGGGCCCTAGCCACAACAGCCTGTGAGATTCAATGGCTGTTATATCTTTTACATGACTTGGGAATATCTAAAAGTCCTCCAGCCATGCTATATTGTGACAGTAAGTCAGCTATTGCCATAGCTGAGAATCTAGTTTTCCATGAAAGAACAAAGCATATAGAGATTGACTGCCATCTAGTAAGGGAGAAACTACAAAGAGGGGTTCTAAAACTACTACATGTCTCTACTACTAACCAGCTAGCAGATGTGTTCACAAAACCACACGCTCAACATACCTTTGAAGGTTTGATTTCCAAGCTGAACCTCCACAGCATGTACATTCCTGGAGCTCCAGCTTGCGGGGGGGGGTGTTAACACATAGAGATGCCAGCTGAATCTGAATTCTGTTTTGTTTGTTGTATTCTGTTGTACTCCTTCTGTTATTCCGTTACTCTTTTCTGTTTAGCCTTTTTCCCGCTTCTTCCAAGAAGCCAGTAGCAGTAGACTGTAATAAATAGGAAGCAGGAAGAACTTTGGTGAATATGAAAATACAGTTCAAACACAGTTTACCTTCCACATATCTTGACAAGGTGTGCAAATAATGTGCAATAAATATTTGAGTTCTTTTTGTTTTGTTTTTGTTTCTTTTTTTTTTTTTGGGAAACTACCGAGTATATATTTGAGTTTTAGTAGGTATACGTCATCTCAAATTCTAGTGTATCACTTTTACTCCTTGAAGTGGTATACGAGAATTGGTTATTTTCATAAGTTTTACGTACTACATGTACTCCCTCACTTTTACTTACACTACAAAAAAACGCCAAAATAGCGACGGACGATTTCCGTCGCTAAACAGGAGAAATCCGTCGCTAAAACGTTTAGCGACGGACTAGCGACGGATATCGTCCGTCGCTATAATGGGCGTCGCTAGATCTTGGCGACGCAGTTTTTTGTCCGTCGCTAAAATCTAGCGACGGAATGATCCGTCGCTAGCGGAAAACGTCCGTCGCTATAATTCCCCGGACGACGAAATCGTCGCAGAAATTGCCGACGAAATGGCGACGGCAAGTTCCGTCGCTAGGTGTAGCGACGGATATTTCCGTCGCCAGACGCACAATATTTCCGTCGCTAAACTCCTACCACGACGATTTCGTGACGAACTTTGCAAGGGAATAGCTACGGAACTTTCCGTCGCTAGACTTAGCGACGAATGAGTCCGTCTCTATGTTCCGTCGCTACATTTAGTGACGGAAATAACCGTCGCTAATTTGTTTTTATTACTTGAATTTGATGCCATTTAGCTACAGTTTAGTGACGGAATAATCTGTCGCTAAATTTAACTACGAATATTTCCGTTGCTATTCCGTTGGTATTCTTTATTTTATTTGATATTTTAGCTACGGATTTAATACAATATTTATCCGTCGCTAAATTTTAATATTTTTTTAAAAANAAAAAATATCAAAGTCAATGACTAAAAGTGGCAAAAAAATCAAAGTCAAGCACTACTTATGTCAGGAATGAAAGTCGTGTACCTAAATTGACGGAGACACTAAAGTCATAGGACCAAAAGTGGAAAAAACTAGCTTAGCTTATTTGATCACTATTAGCTCTTTGGCTTGGTTGAACATTCAATATAAGTGTTTGATTAATTAGTTATATAGTTTTTTGTAACAAAATGCTAAAATTCAAAACGTTGCTCAAAGTAACTTTTTGATAAATTCATTTTGCATGTAATAAATTATTAGCTAATAGCTAACTCACAAAATATTTTTTCTACAATCAGCTAATACTATCAACTAATTATTGGAAGACACAATAATTAAAAATAATAATCAATTATATAAACCTCAATCCAAAAGACTGTGAAGGTTATGGGGCGGGGAGGTGGAAATATAATGCAGATTGGATTGAAATGGAGCTGAGTTGAATTGGTGAACATAATTAAATGTTGAATTGAATTGAAAAATAATAATAATCAGTTATATAAAGCTCAATCCAAAAGACGGAAGGTTATGGGGCGAGTTGTTATGTCATGGACTCGAGTCCACCATGCAAGATGAATTTATGTCTATGTTCATAATTTTAAAATTTTATGTTTATAATTTTAGAACTCTATGTTTACAAATTTTGAACTTTATATTCACAAATTTTGAACTCTATATTCATAATTTTTGAACTCTATATTCACAATTTCAGAACTCTATATTCAATAGTATAACATTTTTGAATCTATATAACAAAATTGTGAATATTGAGTAATGCAATTTTGTATATTGAGATCTAAAATTGTGAACATAAAATTCTAAAATTTCGGATGGGGAGAGGGTGAGTGGGTAGTGTTAAGGTAAGTGTGGAATAAATACGGAGTTATGTGTTTCTACTCACTTATGTCCTTGACCTCTATCTCTCTTCTGATTCTTATGGAGGATCTTTTGGGTGTGTCTTATGATGCCAAATTTTGTAATTTAATAATGTTTCTTTGAGGTTACCCCATTGTTTTTATTTAAAAAAAAAATATAGTTTAATAATGTTTCTTTGAGGTAAGCCACTATGCGTTGGTATAACATATATTGGCACAAAGGGTAGACAAAATCTAAACCAACAAAGATAGCAAAAGCAAAATAAAATAAAATAAAATACGCACACACAATAAATTGGTAACGCAGTTCAAATAAATTTCTCGTACTTTTCCAAGGTCCACAACTCAATGATACTCAATTCACTAGCTATTAAATTTAATAGTATCAAAAGGTAATACCAAAAAAATCTTTTTTCTTGTAACTTGCTAGTCAATAATATTTTTAAAAAATACACTATAACTGATTTTGAATCAAAACACATGTTTATTATCAACATAAAAAAAAAAATAGCTTGTTAAAAATTACTAGAGTAATTAGTTTTACATAAAAATATGAGTTGTTTGATTTATTTATTGAAAATTTATTATAGATGGGATGTGTTTTTTTTTTTTTTTTTTTATTTTAAAATTGAACATTTTATGGGAAGCAAAGGGAATGCGTGTCTGAGCTCTGATGTGTGCCAGTCTGATATGAGAAGCATAGGAAATCTAAATGAAAGCTTCCCTCATCTTTATAAGAACATTAATGTGACCTGAACTTCCCTCATCTCATCTCTCTCATCTCATGCCTTGAAAGTATAGGTTTACCAACATAGCTCATGCTATATTTCTCACTCATTCTAAATTTATGCCAGACAATCCATGTTTCTCTTTACACCATATATATATATATATCAAAATTTCTTAATAAAAATTTTTAATTATATATTTGTATACATTAATTTTATTATTGCACAAAAAGAAAGAGAAAAAAAATTATATTTAAAAAAAAAGTATAAAGAGAAAAAAAAAATAGGGATATAATGGGTGCATATTGCTCCACGATATAAATATTGCTTAGTTTTAGTCCTCTTTTCAATTACCTAGCTAGAGGTGGGCTTAATTGGAATTATTTGAAGCAAAATCCAAAATTTGAATTGAATTTTGATTTTGAGGTAAACCAGAGTGATTTTTTATTTATGATTTATCTAAATATAAATTCGATTTGAATATTAAGTGCTAAAGTATCATACATTACTGACCTAAAATCTGAACTAACCTCTCTCTCTCTCTCTCTATATATATATATATATATATATTGACTATTAAATATATTTTATAATTAATATTCTATTAATTTTTAAAACTCTCTGAGTTAATTATTAGTATTTTGTTTATTTTTGTTTGATAGCATACCAGGAAAAAAATAAAAACACCAATAATAAAATTATTTAAAAAAATAAAAAAACTGATAAAAATTACAATTTTTGGTATATCTAACTAACCCAAAATAATTTCACCCCGAATCGAATTTATTCAAATTACATTTGATTATGGAATCGGGTGTAAAAAACGACACTCAAAATTTTCAAATATCAAAAATTAAATTCAAGTATTACCCAAATCCAACCCATGTCAACCCATGCACTTATTCCTCAATTACCCCTCCATAGTTGGAAAGGGTGAGAGAAGTGTTTTTCATTAAGTTCCAAGGCAAGTACTGCTTTTAAGAATTTGTGGCAAAATAATGTGCATCACTCCAAAATTTAAATTATTGATTTAGTTTTAGTCCTTTGTTCACTTAACCCTTCATTTTTAAATTTATTGTTGTAGTACCAATATAAGGATTTTTTTTTTGGGCACAACGTTTTGATCCATACTCTAATTAATAGAAAGGGTTTCACCGTTTGGTAAAGGTGAAAACAAAGAGTTATTTTTCTTCCAAAATTATTACTTAAAGTAGTAATAGTAGTTAATGTGAAGTTAAATATTAGATAATATAGTTGTACAAATGAAGGGGAAAAACATTAATTTTTTTTAGTTAGATCACGAGGTGTTCTGAATAGGCCTTAATTATAGGAGGAATCTGAATAGGCCTTAATTATAGGGGGAATCTTTAAACCCGTATCACACTCAAAGTAATCCGTGTTCGTACTGGGCTGATGAGCCAATTAAGAGACAAAGTGTTGGTCATATGTTAAATATTACAATACCACAAAAGTTAAAATAAATGAATGTCACTTTTAAATTTCATATTTGTTGCACAATATGTCATACGTTACAACTACTGCATCCCGGGACAGCTGGCTTGGAGACTTAAGGCTGCTCTATACCTTAAACCAAGGATTGAACTCTTGAGCTTTGGTTAAGGATGGATGAGTCTCTTCACTCAACCACATCCCCAGGTTATCATTTACTATCTATACATTTATTGCTATCCATCCACANCTACGTCAGCCACCTCCCACGACTCTGGCGGGGCTCCGACATCCTCCACCACCGACACAGAGCCCTCCATGCTCTTCAAATCTCACCTACCCCAGAAAAAAAAAAAGTACAAAAAAAAAACGAAAACCTATCGGATGTTCATCAAATCGAGCTGAAATTCGCCGTAGATATGAAGATTTCGCTCAATTTCATGAGGAAAATCGAACAAAATGCGGAAATTTAGAGAGAGAGAAACCGATAGGGTTTGACGTTTGTGTTAACCTCTTCGGGGAGTTTTCTTGTGTTTGCGTGTACGTTTTACGGGGGTGTTCGCTTTGCTTGGAGGGAGTGCTTTCGCGAGGAGCGTGTGATGCACGGCCATGAGGCGAGAGTTGGTTTGGTTGAGAGAATCGACATAGAGGGGAATTTAGCAAATGAATTGTCATGGAGAGCATCTGAGCATCTAACTCGCAAATTATATGTTGGGCCGTCGTCCACAATGCATTGTGGACCATGATCATGGCTGATACTGTAATTGTGTTGAACGAATACTGTAGTTGTGTTAAAAAGATACTGCAGTTGTGTTGAAAGGAAATTGCAGTTGCGTGGAACAGAGGACATTCATCCGTTCAACACAATTGCAATATCCTTTCAACACAACTGCAGTATCCGTTCAACACAACTGCAATATCAATTCAACACAACTACAGTTCCAGACGGATGACACGACCTCTGTTCCGCGCAACTACAGTTTCCTTTCAACACAACTGCAGTATTCATTCAACACAACTGCAGTATCAGTTCCACACAATTGCAGTATCAGTCATGATCCATGGTCCACAGTGCATTGTGGACCATGGTCCATGGTATAACGACTGCATCTAACTACCCTCGATAATTTGAAGTTTTTGAAGAGATTTTGCAAGTATGACTAGAGAAGGGAAAATGAAAATGAAAAAAAAAAGTAAATTAAAATCTTTAAAAGAAATTAAATTAAATTTATGCTTCCAAGCGGGCACATGTACTACATGCGCCCATCTGGGCGCCACATGTTGAGGCACAGCTCTCATTATTATTGGTGGGCTCCACCTTTTCTAAAAAAACTTCAAAATTGCAATGATATGTTAAGCACTCTCTCTCTCTCTCTCCACACCTTCTCTCCTTCATGTTGGTAAATTCACTCTCAAAAACTGTGCAAAACCTACTAATGGGGAAGGTCTAATAGATATAAATTTTGAAGAGTCTTTGTAGGTGTAATTAAAAAGTAGGAGATGGGAGGGAATGGAAAAAAGAAAAAAATCAAAACAAAATCTGGAAAAAAAAATCTTTAGAATAACGGATCCCGCGGGGCGCTAGTTTTGCACCATACGCGAGGCAAACTTTGCTTTTTTCTTTCTTGGTGGGTCCCACTAAGCAAACAACAACCAAATCCTTATGTTATGAAAAATCAACAAAAAATCACTCTCCCATTTGTTGAAAAACCATATTTAGCCCGTAAAGGCAGCCCAAGTAGTAAGAGAGTTACACCTCCAGCCGAGAGCTCGTGCGTTCGAACCTCAAGCCCTTGGGTTTGAGCCGGTCAGCTATGAGTAACCTAGGCTGGTTTACCTCCTTGTGGTCCCGTTAATCCAAAAAAAAATCATCTTCAAATTTTTAAACATTGACAAATCACTTAAAATCTATTATTGTGGATACCCTCAATAGTCCAAGATTTTGCACAAGTTTTTCGAATCCAAAAGGAAGAGGAACGAGGGAAAAAAATAAAAAGCAATTAATGAGGGTGGTCTCGACTACCCTCAACGCGCGCACATGGTGCGCTTAGCGTGCACCAGCTTTAATTTTTTTATTTTTTATTTTTGTTTCAGTTTGTGGAGCCCACTTTAGGGGACAAAAAATCTCTCTCTCCTACAACTCCACAAATCATCTCTTTTCAACACTTTCTCTTCCACCTAGGATCCAACCTTCTCAAAAACTACTCCAAAAACTCTATAGGAGATGCTGTAACGAGTGACAATCACTGTGGGCCTACTTTTGGCATGTTTAGGTTGACATGGCAACCAAAAGAAAAAGGGAGACAAAGAGGTAAAACTTCTACTACATGTCTACATGTATTCCTTATTTCTACTTCCTTACTTTTATTCCATGATTGACAAATGATGATTAGTTAACTTTATTATGTGAATTTCAATGAAAATGTCTGAAAGTGCATGTGATATGGACTTATAAACGCATAGTCAAGTTCTTGTGGGATGAACTTAATGACTAAGTTCCACAAGCATTGACTAATCATTCTAACTCTAATTAAACACGCTATGAACTAAGATTGTGCGTTGTAGTTCAGTTTGTGGTTCAATATTTAAACAACTAGAAAACATAAAGACGTTTAAAGCAGTAAAGATGGTTAGCAATTTGTTAACCCAGTTCGGAATAACATTCCTACATCTGGGGGCATCACTCTAATTAGCCCAACTCTCCATTGAATTCAAACGAAAGATTGTACCAACAACTACGTATAATACAGACGGAAAAACTCCTCAGGATAATCTGCAATCAACAATCCATTGAGTTTTTTTCCCTAGAGAGTTGCCAAGCTTTGATCTCCCGACCTTCTTGTATTGAGGTTCCCCCTCAACAGCAGAACACCATGCTTTTCATCAGAAGGAATCCATGCCCAAATTCCCTTAAGATAATTCCAACTTGAATCAAAGAGAGTCTTTGTCAAGTTTTCAATTTAGCTTAATTAAACTTGATCTGTAGAAGTTTCTCTATAAATTCAACCAACCTTCTGCAAGAGTAATGGACCCTTTTTATATCAGTTGTGATCAGATTCCGCTGTAACTAAATAACCGTTCTGCACTTCCTTCTGAACTACTCTTGTCCTAGTTCAGGTTCATGTCTTCGAGTCATCTGAACTACGTTCTGAACTATATT
>CM008341.1:28246334-28257305 GCA_002525835.2 Ipomoea batatas | reverse complement strand
GAACAAAGGTCATTTAGGGGTTTGTCTTGGAAAATAAAATTGGTATGGCACTCTAAAACAATGACAAGTAAATGAACAAGCTTCGCACATAGATTTTGTCCTAAATTGTTATAAGATTAGAAAATTATATATTACACATGATGTCACAAAAGAAATTAGAACTTTATTTTTCAAAAAAAAAAAACCAAAATATGTTTAATTTTTCACGCTAATTTTCATGACTGAAGTTTAATTGTATATGCACTTTATTATTACGATTAGTAATTTTAATCTAGAATTGTATTACGAATAAGAGAGTGAAAAAGAAATATATTTTATTTGGATTCTATTACCACATTTTAATGTACAATTATAATACGAATAAGAATTGTATTACCATATTTTTACCATATTACTTAAACCTTAATAGTATAGGATTGTTTTGGGCGGAAAGTTAAAATGAAGGATTTTGTTTTTATTAATAGTATAGATTAATAGTATAAATTGCATTATAGGGGAGTATATATGTACTATATTATTACGATTAGTAATTTTAATCTAGAATTGTATTACGAATAGGAAAGTAAAAAAAATATTTTATTTGAAATTCTATTACCATATTTTAATTTACAATTGTAATACGAATGTCAATTGTATTATCATATTTTACCATATTACGTAAACCTTAATAGTATAGGAGTGTTTTGGGCNAAAAATTTTAATTTTATTTTTAAAAAAAAAAAAAAAACAAAATATGTTTAATTTTTCACGCTAATTTTCATGACTAAAGTTTAATTGTATATGCACTTTATTATTATGATTAGTAATTTTAATCTAGAATTGTATTACGAATAAGAGAGTGAAAAAGAAATATATTTTATTTGGATTCTATTACCACATTTTAATGTACAATTATAATACGAATAAGAATTGTATTACCATATTTTTACCATATTACTTAAACCTTAATAGTATAGGATTGTTTTGGGCGGAAAGTTAAAATGAAGGATTTTGTTTTTATTAATAGTATAGATTAATAGTATAAATTGCATTATAGGGGAGTATATATGTACTATATTATTACGATTAGTAATTTTAATCTAGAATTGTATTACGAATAGGAAAGTAAAAAAAAAATTATTTGGAATTCTATTACCATATTTTAATATACAATTGTAATACGAATGTCAATTGTATTATCATATTTTACCATATTACGTAAACCTTAATAGTATATGAGTGTTTTGGGCGGGAAGTTAAAATGGAGAATTTTGTTTTTATTAATAGTATAGATTGCGTTGCGGGGAAGTATATATGTACTATATTATTGCGTTGCAGGGAAGTATAGAACTCGTATAGATTAAGTTGCGAGGAAGTATAGCAGTATATATACTCTATTATTACGATTAGAATTCTATTACCACATTTTAATTTACAATTGTAGTACGAATAGGAATTGTATTACTATATTTACAACATTACGTAAACCTTAGTAGTATAGAAGTGTTTTGGGCAGAAGTTAAAATAGATGATTTTGTTTTTATTAATAATATAGATAAATTGCGTTGTAGAGAAGAATATGTACTGTATTATTACGATTAGTAATTTTAATTTATAGTTGTATTACAAATAAGAGAGTAAAAAAGAAATATATTTTATTAGGATTCTATTACCACATTTTAGTTTACAATTGTAGTACGAATAAGAATTGTATTACCATATTTTACCATATTACGTAAATCTTAATATAGTATAAGAGTATTTTGGGTGAGAAGTTAAAATGGAGAATTTTGTTTTTATTAATAGTATAGATAAGTTTTATTTTATTATTAGATAATAATAATATTAATATTAATAATAACATGAATGTTCTAATAAGTCTTTTTACATGCTAACTACTAACAGCACGTTTGGTTCACGGAATGAATTTTAAGGGAATAGGAATACGATTCCATAAGGAATGGAATAGGTAAGGAATAGAATATGAATTGTATTCCAGCGTTTGGTTCGCGGAAGGAATAGACTTGGGAATTGTATTGCATCGTTTGGTTCGCGGAAGGAATAGAAATGGAATATATATTTAAAAGACATAAATGCCCTTGTACAAAATTATTATTATTATTATTATTAGTATTAATATATAATATTTTTATATAATATTATTCTATAGGAATTACAATATTAAAAAATGATCTACAAATTATGTAAAAAAAAAATATTCATATAAATAACAAACAAATTTAAAGAGCATTTAATAATATTCAGAAGAAAAAATTATTAAGTATTCAAGAAGTTGGTTTGAAATGTGTGTCTCTCCTTATTTCAAGGAGTCTTCCTGCAACAAATAATTAGATATTCAAAGTCCTAATATTACTATAAAATCTAAGATTTCTCTTTTCCTATGTTTCTTTTGTTCTTGAGAGGTTGAGAACTGCTTATATTATATTGTTCATGCAGATAGCACGGATATATATAATTGATGAAGCAATCACATTCTTTAGAGCGAATGTCTTCTTCAAAAACTTTGGTATTCAATGTTCAGCAGATAAACTCCTTATCTATTTGACATTATATATAAATGTGGCATTGAAGAGGCTTGAAGGCTGCAGGACTTTAGCCGAAGGAACTAAGGCTATAATAAACTTAATTAGGACTTGAAAAGGTTACCAAGATCAATAGAATGCTGATTCGCAGGTTCCCCAAATTCCATACAAAACTTGAGCCAATACTCAAGATAAATATCTTGAATCTCAACGATGGATTTCTAAAAGAAAAGGAAAAAAAAACACAAAAAAAAAAGGAAAATCTTTTGCGATTATCTTCAAAAATTCAAGAATTGTAACACAATGATGGTTCTTTGTTTAACGAATTGAAACTGCGTGGAAACAGGGGAACTCCAGGGAGGAGTACCTGGAAAGGATAAAAATGGAAATAAAATAAAATACATATTCCTGATACGCCAGTAATAGGCTAATACTAGGGGGTGCTGGTAATAGCTATTACCCTTGCAATGATAATAGCTCATTCCCAGGAACATTAATACAAATGTCTACCAAACAACGGAATAGGTTATTACTGGGAATGTTATGTCATTCCCTGCCTATTCCGTGAACCAAACATACCGTTAGGGAATTAGGGGAGAACACAATAACCAAAGGATCAAATGACAATATATGCAGAAAAGAATCCTAGCCTAAGCTACATTCATAAGGAAATAACCAAGGATTAGAGCCAGGATTGTCCCACTCTCGTGGTGTATCAATTTTTAGCTCTTAAATCAAATAAGCATTTAGGCCCACAATTCCTCTCTATTTTTGTAAAAAGAAAATAAGTTTGACTCATTTGAAAATGGCTTGAGTCTTTCACCAAACTCTCATTGATGTGAAATAAACCAAATGGCATATATAAGCGCGCGCAAGGTTTTTTATTTTGTCTATCTCTCGCTGTATAAAGTTTCAAACCAACTTAAAAATATTTTCACGTAAAACTAGGAAAAAAGTCTTCTAACGTTCCAATGTAGAACAAAGCCTTAAAGAAAAGCTTTTGATCTTTAGACTTGGCATTATTAAAATTGCAAATTTATTCAACGAACTAGCTAGTGACATAATATTCTTTTATTGGATTTTCAATATCGTTTAACAAAAGATCGGGGTGGGCGTTTCAGGATTTGATTCAATTTTTTCAGTTTTGATATTTTTTAAAAAATGATATCATTCGGTTTAACACTATAGTTCGGTTCGATTTGAAAAAGTTCGATTTTGATTTGAGATTAGTTAAGCTCGGTATTCATTCGGTTTAGGAACCCCAATTTTCAACATTTCTTAATTTTCCTAACACACTATCAAACAATACATATTCACCTAGTCCGAATCCAAAGTATAAATATTATATAACAAAATAACCATTCTAAGTTCAAAAACTAATTATCAAACATCAGTTGGCTTTTTTGCCCAACCGACGAATCTTCAATTGGCTCACTTAGAGTATTTTGTTGACAAGATCGAAGAATCATCTATCTATATAGCTAATATTTGGAGAGCAAGTGTCAAGTACTGTATAGTTAAATTTTGGAGATAATCCATCATTGCTTGGCAAAATATATTTCTGTCGCACTGGAATATTATTTTTCACTACACTGGAAATTTATTCTAGTACTGGAAAGTAATATTTCAGTCCACTAGAAATATATATTTTTTCAATGCTCCCAAGCACTGGAAATTAAAATTAGAATGATGTTGAAGCACATTAATTTCTTAGAAACATAAAACTAATGAAAATACTGAATATTGTAAGAATAACTCGACTTAGAAATGATGGTGATGCGAAGAACAAATGCGACAAATAGCAAAAGTGGAAAGTAAAGAACAAGCCATAAAGACATCAAATAAAAAATTTAAGAAAGATATTAGTGAGAATATGAGCCGAACAATGGGGCAGGCATCGATAGACTTGGATTTACTTATTATTATTATTATTATATTATTAAAAACAAACGGTATTCGGTTCAGTTTGATTTTTTACCGAACCGTTTAATGGGTTAAGTTTTTTACCGAACTGTTCGATATACAAGAATCCATTACTGTTCAGTTGTTTGGTACAATTCGATTCGAAAACAATTGACAGACCTAAATGGTGATTTCCCCTTCTTATTATTTAGTGTTATAAGTTTGGTACTTGAATTTTTTCTTACTTAATATGGGATCATGAAGAAAGTATATATCCATAATTACTTAATTAAAAATTAAATATCAAACACATCAACAATAATATAAACTTTTGAACATAAATAAACAATCTAATTTAGATTGAAGGTAATAAAATGAACTTCCTTGAAAATTTTTAGAATACCTCACATTATTGTAATGATAGATTGAAACAGGACAAAATATCAAAATACGAATAAGTACGGAGTAAATAATATCAAAAAAAAAATATTGGTTCGAAGAACCAATAATATAACATTCTTAGTATTTTGAATTATGCCATTGTGCCATGCAACAATTATTTTTGAAAAAGATCACCATAATTAAACGTTTAGAAAAATGCATGGCTAGCTCCAAGATTACTGATTACCACCTCCAGAGTTAGATGCACCACTGGTGCTTGCAACCCATGGAGAAACTGTATTATAGCCACTTGCCATGGAACTAGAACCAAGGAAAGCTGAAGTGGCGGCAGTGGAGCCACCACTAGTGGAGGGATGAGCTCCAGGGACACCACTAGTGCCAAAGTTGAATTCAAAAGTTGGGTCTCTGGGAACCATATTCCCATTGGGGGAAACGCCACCTGCATATGGGTTAAATGGCGTACCATTTCCGTGCATTGCCATAAGCTGATGATGAGCTTTCTGCTCAATTTCTTTCATCAGATTTTCCATCCCGCTTTTCAGAGTTACAAGCTGCTCAAAGCTGAGATCATCGTAAGAACCTCTCATCCATCCATGAGCTTCACGATTCGCCTCCACAAATCCATCAATGGCCTCGCCCCTCTTCTTCTCAAACTCAAATACGGCCTCCAGGCACGTTAGCTCCATGTTCAGCTCTTGGACCCTTGCATTCCGCTGAGCCTCAATAAACTGCTCCGTCGCTAACGCCCCGCCGCCGGTTTCGTTAACCGGCGCAGGGTTGTTCTCGCCGAGAAACCTCTCCACCACCGCCTCCACAGTGGGGTGGCCGAACGAGCGAGAAAACTTTGTTCCCCGCCGGCGAGAAAACAATAATAGCAATATCAGCGCCGCAAAGGGTGGAAAGCACACTAGCCTTCTTGAAAAGTCCAATGCAGCGCTTCGAGAACGTGACTTCAAGATTGCTCTTCTTCTGTATCTTCACCATCTCAATCCTTTGCCTGCCCCTACTTGTTCTCGACGCCATAGCTAACCTTCTCTTCTCAAGGATATGATATCACGACTTTAATTTTTATTTGCTACTTTATGTTTTCCTATGCTTATAACATAAGCATATTTATAGGATTATTAAGCTGATTTTGAGAATTACTATTTACTTTATTTCTTAACATATAAAATGGCTTGGGACAATCAACCTATACTCCATTATGGTTTTGGTCCATCCTTAATAATTTACTTTATTTGATTTGTATACTGCCAACTGTATACGATGGTCCATAAAAAATAAGACGATATTAAAAACTTTTGCGTGAGCCATAAATAATATGTATTAATTAGGAAATAAAAATGAATTGAAGTACAAGGTTTAAACCCTTTGACCCGCCAAGGGCCTTGTGGTCCAGTGGCATCAAACCCTTCCCTTTATAAGGGAGGTGGTGGGTTCGAGCCTCAGTGGAGGCGTTGCTGTCTCTTTGTGCTTCAGTAGGTTGAGAAAGTAGTTTATGAACAGATACTACACTGTAATAGAGTCAGTAGCATTAAAAAAAAACCCTTTGACCCAATCCCGCTAATATGTGATAGATACAACTTTATTTGATAAATTTATAATGTATATGATTACTCAATATTTACAACTAATTTAATTAATGAATACAAAATGATAACGTTTGATTCGAATTGTATACGTTGTTTAAGACTTATTTACCGCGTACTTGTCATTTAGTTTGTTCAATATTCGTAAGAATGTAATAATAACATTTGGTGACTACACTATTCGTACAATTCAATGTATACTAAATATCATCCCAATTCAAACTTGAACATGTTTTCTATTAGAAATTAAAAGATAATATTAACAATGATATTTGTACTTGGTTGAAATAGTAATGTTTTTTTTTTTTTTGGGTTATGTGTAAGTATATATAAGAACGTAAAATGTCCATTTTGTGGAGAGTGTAACAACGCAAATGTATTTTGTTTACAAATAAATATCACAGTGCATTTTACAAATAAAAATCGTACTATCGTAATGTCCTTACCTATACGTATTACATATATTAAAGTACATGCATGTATTAGGAAAGTAGGCGATGCATATAATACTAAATTAAACATGAACGAATATAGAATTTTGATCCCTCAACTTGACTGTAAAATTTTGTTAGTTAAGATTGATCAATCTCTCAGCAATTTCAAAATTATTCAATGATTTAATTTTTCTACTTTATGTTGTCCTAAGCTTATAACATAAGCATATTTATAGGATTATTAAACTCGAGAATTACTATTTACTTTATTTCTTAATATATATAAAATGGCTTGGGACAATCAACCCTATACTCCATTATAGTTTTTGCCCATCCTTAATAATTTACTTTATTTGTTTTGTATATTGCCAACTTTATGCGATAGTTAAAGATAAGAGTGTATTAAAAACTATTACATGGACCATAAATAATGTATATTAAGAAATAAAAATGAATTAAAGTACAACTGTACATGGTTTAAACTCTGTAATCCGATTCCCAATCCCGCTAATGTATAATTCAACCTTATTTGATTACAACTAATTTAATTAATGAATATAAAATAATAATGTTTTACGAATTTAGACACTTATAATTGATTATTCTCTCACCGATTTCAAAATTATTTAAATTTAATTCAACTATTATGATAATATTAATTTAGTTACGCTATTGTGCTACATTTTCTTACTCAACTTTATAAAGTTCAATAATTTTAATATCTCGATTGTGATTTAATAGTATTTTTTTAAAAAATAAATTAGTTCTTGTCTTTAAAATTAATTATATAGTAATTAATAAAGATATCAAAATTGAACAATTATATTTCATAGTCATGTAAAACAATCAATTTCTTTGGTATGTGATTGTTAGGTGATACTAATGTGGAAAATATGCTACAAACCATTTTATCCACTCACTTCATTATTTTTTTTTTTTGGTGCGCATGAGGGGCCAAAGCCCCGATAGAGAGCTAATAGACCTCCTGGTAGAAGCACTTGAGACATCATGAGCGAGGATTTCCTTAATGCCATCCGGTGGCACTTGGCAGATTCAAGATACAAGTACCCCTATGCACGGAGTAGCTTGACCCATGTTAGCCAAGTAGTCTGCGCATTGGTATGAAGATAATTTAATACCAATCATTTAACAAATAAAGAAAAAAACTCAAATTATGATATTTGGTGATTGCCTGTTTTCAACTACTTTCAATGGGGTGATTGGAAATAATGGAAATCATTTTCTTTTAATTCACAAAGTTGCCGGTACGATCATTTATGCTCGATCAAAATCCCTAATTTTTCAGTCACCTTCAAACAATTATAGAATTTCAGTTGTGCTTCTAACTCAACTAATTGCAATTTTAATTTGTGTACCCAATAAAAATACAATGCAAAACCCTTTACATTATTTTGTTCAGACTTAAGAATATGAGAGAGAAAGACGAAGAAGATGAAAGTTTCCACCGTACTGGAATATTATTTTTCACTACACTGAAAATTTATTCTAGTGCTGAAAAGTAATATTTCAATGCAGTAGAAATATATTTTCAATGTTCCCAAGCACTGGAAATCAAAATTAGAATGATGTTAAAGCACATTAATTTCTTAGAAACATAAAACTAATGAAAATACTGAATGTTGTAAGAATAACTCAAGTTAGAGATGATTGTGAGGCGAAGAACAAATGCGACAAATAGCAAAAGTGAAAAGTAAAGAACAAACCATAAAGACATCAGATCAAATAAAAAATTTAAGAAAGGTACTAGTGAGAATATGAGCCGAACAGTGGGGCAGGTAGTGAAGACTTGGATTTAGTTATTATTATTATTATTATTATTATTTTTATTATTAAAAACAAACAGTATTCGGTTCAATTTGGTTTTTTACCGAACCGTTTAATCGGTTAAGTTTTTTACCGAACTGCTCGATATACAAGAACCTATTACTGTGTGGTTGTTTGGTACGATTCAATTCGAAAACAATTGACGGACCTAAATCGCGATTTCACCTTCTTATTGTTTAGTGTTATAAGTTTGGTACTTGAATTTTTTTCTTACTTAATATGGGATCATGAGGAAAGTATATATTCATAATTACTTCATTAAAAATTAAATATCAAACATATCAACAATAATATAAACTTTTGAACATAAATAAACAATATAATTTAATTTAGATTATATTGTAGGTAATAAAATGAACTTGATTGAAAATTTTTAGAATACCTCACATTGTAATAATGGATTGAAGCAGGACAAAATATCAAAATACTAATAAGTAAATAATATCAAAAAGAAATATTGGTTCCAAGAACCAATAATATAACATTCTTAGTATTTTTGAATTATGGCATTGTGCATGCCATGCAACAATTATTTTTGAAATAGATTGCCATAATTAAATGCATGTTTAAAAAAATGGGAGCCCAGCTCCAAAACTACCACAAGCATCACTACTGGTGCCTGCAGCCCATGGAGAGACTTGTACTGCATTATTGCCACCTGCAATTGAACTAGAACCAGGGAAAGCTGAAGTGGCGGCGGCGCCACCACTAATGGAGGGATGAGCTCCAGGGACACCACTAGTAAAAGGAAGAGTTCCGGGGGCGCCACCATTAGTGCCAAAGTTGAATTCAGAAGTTGGGCCCCCGGGAACCATATTTCCAGTGGGGAAAACGCCACCCGCATATGGGTTAAATGGCGTGCCATTTTCGTGCATCGCCATAAGCTGATGGTGAGCTTTCTGCTGAATTTCTTTCATCAGATTTTCCATCCCACTTTTCAGAGTTAAGAGCTGCTGGAAGCTAAGATCATCGTAAGAGCCTCTCATCCATCCATGAGCTTCACGATTCGCCTCCACAAATCCATCAATGGCCTCGCCCCTCTTCTTCTCAAACTCAAATACGGCCTCCAGGCGCGTCAGCTCCAAGTTCAGCTCCTGGACCCTTGCATTCCGCTGAGCCTCAACAAACTGCTCCGTCGCCAACGCCCCGCCCCCGGTCTCGTTAACCGGCGCAAGGTTGTCCTCACCGAGAAACCTCTCCACCACCGCCTCCACAGTGGGGTGGCCGAACGAGAAAACCTTGTTCCCCGCCGACGAGAAAACAATAATAGCAGCATCAGCGCCGCACAGGGTGGAAAGCACACTTGCCTTCTTGAAAAGTCCAGCGCGGCGCTTCGAGAAAGTGACTTCAAGATTGCTCTTCCTCTCTATCTTCACCATCTCAATCCTTTGCCTGCCCCTACTTGTTCTCGCCGCCATAGCTAACCTTCTCTTCTCAAGGATATGATATCACAACTTTAATTTTAATTTGCTACTTTATGTTTTCCTAAGCTTATAACATAAGCATATTTATAGGATTATTAAGCTGGCTTTGAGAATTACTATTTACTTTATTTCTTAATTTCTTAATAAATAAAATGGCTTGGAACAATCAACCTTTATTCCATTATGGTTTTGGTCCATCCTTAATAATTTACTTTATTTGTTTTAATTTGTATATTGCCAGCTTTATACGATGATGAAAGATAATTAAGACCGTATTAGAAACTATTACGTGGACCATACATAATATATATTAGGAAATAAAAAAAGAATCGAAGTACAGCTGTATAAGGTTTAAACCCTATGACGTACTCAATCCCGCTATGACGTACTCAATCCCGCTAATATGTGATGCAACCTTATTTGGTTAGTTTAATTATAATATAATGTGATTGCTCAATATGTACAAGTAATTTAATTAATGAATATTAAATGATAACGCTTGATACGAATTTAGACACTTAATTTGTATATATTGTTTAAGATTTATTTAGGACTTGTCGTCATTTGGTCTTTTCAACCCACGTAAGAAAGTAATAATAACGTTTGGTGACTACACTATTCATACAACATGTATGCTAAATATCATCGTAAACTTGAACATGTTTTCTATTAGAAAAAGATAATATTAACAATGATATTTATACTTGCGTTAAAATAGTAATGTTTTTTTTTTGGTACATACATATAAGATTTTACATATAAGAAAGTAAAATGTCAATCACGTGAAGAAAGTAATACCGTAAATGTATTTTGTTTACAAATAAATATCACAATGCATTTTACAAATAAAAAT
>CM008341.1:28223963-28238594 GCA_002525835.2 Ipomoea batatas | reverse complement strand
ATTTTTTTAATTATCAAAGTTGCCGGTACGACCATTTATGCTCGATCAAAATCTCTAATTTTCCAGTCACCTTCAAACAATTCTAGAATTTCAGTTGTGCTTCTAACTCAACTAATTGCAATGTTCATTTGTGTACCCAATAAAGTTAAAATACAATGCAAAACCCTTTACATTATTTTGTTCAGACTTAGAATATGAGAGAGAAAGACGAAGAAGTTGAAAGTTGAAGTTGATAAAAATGAATCTGGAAATGAGAAATATTTATGCTAACAATGAGAATAACTTTACTGTGTCTACATATTGTTGGGTATAGCATCCACCATGCAAAAGAAATGAATTTAACACTAACAAAAATGCTAATAAGAAATTAGACACCATGCAAAAATAGGATAATCGAACAACTACAAATTTGTATAAATTATTTGTCTAATAAAAACTAATTAATTGAAATGTTACAAAAAATATTTTCACACCATGCACGCGTGCAAACCAAATGGCATAAGCGCGCAAGGATTTTTATTTTGTCTATCTCTCACTCTATAAAGTTTCAAACCCACTTAAAAATGCTTTCACGTAAAATTAGGAAAAAAGTCTTCTAACGTTTCAATGTAGGACAAAGCCTTAAAAAAAAGCTTTTGATCTTTAGACTTGGCATTATTGATATTGCAAATTTATTCGACGAACTAGTTAGTGACATAATATTCATTTATTGGATTTTCAATATTGTTTAACAAAAGATAGGGGTGAGCTTTTCAGGATTTGGTTTAATTTTTTCAGTTTCGATATTTAAAAAAAAAAAAAAGATATCATTCGGTTTAACATTATACTTCGGTTCAGTTTGAAAAAGTTCGATTTTGATTTGAGATTAGCTCAGTTCGTATTCATTCGGTTTAAGAACCCCAATTTTCAACATTTCTTATTAATTTTCCTAACACACTATCAAACAATACATATTCACCTAGTCCAAATCCAAAGTCTAAATATTATATAACAAAATAACCATTCCAAGATCAAAAACTAATTATCAAACATCAGCTAGCTTTTTTTGCCCAACCGACGAATCTTCAGTTGGCTCACTTAGAATATTTTGTTGACAAGATGAAGAATCATCTATCTATATATAGCTAATATTTGGAGAACAAGTGTCAATATAATTACTTTTTGGACATAATACATCATTGCTTGGCAAAATATATTTCCACAGTACTGCACTGGAATATTATTTTTCACTATACTGAAAAATTATTCTAGTACTGAAAAGTAATATTTCAGTGCAAAAGAAATATATTTTCAATGTTTCGAAGCACTAGAAATCAAAATTAGAATGATGTTGAAGCACATTAATTTATTAGAAACATAAAACTAATGAAAATACTGAATATTGTAAGAATAACTCAAGTTAGAGATGATTGTGAGGCGAAGAACAAATGCGACAAATAGCAAAAGTGGAAAGTAAAGAACAAGCTAAGCCATAAAGACATCAAATAAAAAATTTATTAAGAAAGATACTAGTGAGAATATGAGCCGAACAGTTGGGAAGGTAGTGATAGACTTGGGTTTAGTTATTATTATTATTATTATTAAAAACAAACAGTATTCGGTTCAGTTTGGTTTTTTACCGAACCGTTTAATCGGTTAAGTTTTTGACCAAATTGTTCGATATACAAGAACCCATTAATGTTCGGTTGTTTGGTACGATTTGATTCGAAAACAATTGACGGACCTAAATGGCGATTTCCCCTTCTTATTATTTAGTGTTATAAGTTTGGTACTTGAATTTTTTCTTACTTAATATGGGATCATGAAGAAAGTATATATCCATAATTACTTAATTAAAAATTAAATATCAAACATATCAACAATAATATAAACTTTTGAACATAAATAAACAATCTAATTTAGATTGTAGGTAATAAAATGAACTTCATTGAAAATTTTAGAATACCTCACATTGTAATAATAGATTGAAACAGGACAAAATATCAAAATACTAATAAGTACGGAGTAAATAATATTAAAAAAAAAATATTGGTTCGAAGAACCAATAATATAACATACTTAGTATTTTTGAATTATGACATTGTGTCATGCAACAATTATTTTTTGAAAAAGATTGGCATAATTAAACGTTTAGAAAAATGCATGGGTAGCTCCAAGATTACCACCTGCAAAGTTAGATGCAGCACTGGTGCTTGCAACCCATGGAGAAACTGTATTATAGCCACCTGTCATGGAACTAGAACCACTAGTGGAGGGATGAGCTCCAGGGACACCACTAGTGAAAGGAAGAGCTCCAGCGGCGCCACCACTAGTGAAGGGATGAGCTCCAGGGACACCACTAGTAAAAGGAAGAGCTCCGGCGGCGCCACCATTAGTGCCAAAGTTGAATGCAAAAGTTGGGTCCCCCGAAACCATATTCCCATTGGGAAAAACGCCACCTGCATATGGGTTAAATGGCGTGCCATTTCCGTGCATTGCCATAAGCTGATGATGAGCTTTCTATTGAATTTCTTTCAACAGATTTTCCATCCCAGTTTTCAGAGTTAAGAGCTGCTAGAAGCTAAGATCATCGTAATAGCTTCTCATCCATCCATGACCTTCACGATTCGCCTCCACAAATCCATCAATGGCCTCGCCCCTCTTCTTCTCAAACTCAAATACGGCCTCCAGGCGCGTCAGCTCCATGTTCAGCTCCTGGACCCTTGCATTCCGCTGAGCCTCAATAAACTGCTCCGTCGCCAACGCCCCGTCGCCGGTCTCGTTAACCGGCGCAGGGTTGTCCTCACCAAGAAACCTCTCCACCACCGCCTCCACAGTGGGGTGGCCGAACGAGAAAACTTTGTTCCCGGCCGGCGAGAAAACAATAATAGCAATGTCAGCGCCGCAAAGGGTGGAAAGCACACTGGCCTTCTTGAAAAGTCCAGCGCGGCGCTTCGAGAAAGTGACTTCAAGATTGCTCTTCCTCTCTATCTTCACCATTTCAATCCTTTGCCTGCCCCTACTTGTTCTAGCCGCCATAGCTAACCTTCTCTTCTCAAGGATATGATATCACAACTTTAATTTTGCTACTTTTTGTTTTCCTATGCTTAGAACATAAGCATATTTATAGGATTATTAAGCTGGCTTTCAGAATTACTATTTACTTTATTTCTTAATTTCTTAATATATAAAATGGCTTCGAACAATCAACCTAATTTACTTTATTTGTTTTAATTTGTATATTGCCAGCTTTATACGATGATGAAAGATAATTAAGACCGTATTACAAACTATTAGGTGGACCATGAATAATATATATTAGGAAATAAAAAAGAATCGAAGTACAGCTGTATAAGGTTTAAACCCTATGACGTACTCAATCCCGCTATGACGTACTCAATCCCGCTAATATGTGATGCAACCTTATTTGGTTAGTTTATAGTAATATAATGTGATTGCTCAATATGTACAAGTAATTTAATTAATGAATATTAAATGATAACGCTTGATACGAATTTAGACACTTAATTTGTATATAGTGTTTAAGATTTATTTAGGACTTGTCATTTGGTCTTTCCGACCTATGTAAGAAAGTAATAATAACGTTTGGTGAGTACACTATTCGTACAATATGTATGCTAAATATCATCCTAAACTTGAACATGTTTTCTATTAGAAAAAGATAATATTAACAATGATATTTATACTTGCGTTAAAATAGTAATGTTTTTTTTTTGGTACATACATATATATGTATATACATATAAGAAAAAATATATCAATCACGCGAAGAAATTAAAGTAATAGCGTAAATGTATTTTGTTTACAATTAAATATCACAATGCATTTTACAAATAAAAATCTCCCTATCGTAATGTCTTACACGTATTATATATTAAAGTACATTATTACGATAGTAGGTGATACATACAATAATAAACGTGAATAAATGTAGAATTTTAATCCTTCAACTTGACTATAAGGTTATGTCAATTAATCTCTCAATAATTTCAAAATTATTTAATTTTAATTCAACTATTATGATAATATTAATTTTAGTTACTTTGTAAAAGTTCAATTTTAACATCTCACCTCGATTGTGATTTAATAGTATTTAAAAAAAAATAGTTCTCGTCTTTAAAATTATATAGTAATAAAGAGATCAGAATTGAACAATTATATATATATTCCATAGTCATGTAAAACGTATATAGTACAATCAATTTCTTTGGCATGTGTTAGGTGATACTAATTTGGAAAATATGCTACAAACCATTTTGTTATTCAGTCATAATATTTTGAGGTAATTTACTAACTAATTCTATAATTGAAAAATCGAATTCGGTTGAAAATAAATTATATATATATATTTTTTTTTTGAAAAAGTATAATATAATAATAAATAAATTTTATATAATTATATAAATAAATTTAATAAATTGAGTAATGAACGCAAAGTCAGTAATACTAAAAAAACTCAAATAAATTGCATTACTAATTCTGCTAACTTGGGGAGGCTTTTTAGTCTTTTATTTTTGTTCAAATGTTAAAAAAAAAAATTTAAATAAATAATTCACGAAAATATGAATTTGTTTTCTCGGAGAAGGAAAAATATTAGTTCCCAACGGTCCAATATCTATATAAATAGAAAATAAAATTTTTATGAGTTGCCCCAACGGTCATATTCTAGGAAATATAATCAGGCCCAGCCCACAATCCCACTCACAATAGAATTTGGCGCGAATCCTTACGTGGCAAGGGGACACGTCGCTTGCCACCTCAGAATTCCCGCCAAAGCCCTAAGGTAAATGCCGCGCCAAAGCCCATTGCTGAGCCTCCTTCTTCCATCCCAGCCTCAAGAACGACAAGGAGATAGGGAGGCGTTTCTTAACGGAGGTTAGTCAATCCTTTGATCGATTCCATGGAGTTATCTTCGTTTTTCTGTGATTTTATAGCGCTTTTTAACTGAAAGTTTTGGTTTGGTCTTTGATCGAATTTCTGGCTGATTTATTTTTATTTTTATTTTTATTTTTTTAATTTTTTTTTGTTTGTGTTTGTGGATTATCTCATTATCTGGTTGTTAATTTTCAGCTTGATTTTGGAAATGGAAGTTATAGTTTGATTTTGGAATTGCATTGTTTAATGAGGGAGTTTTGGTTTTACAGTGAATTTTTGTAATGGAATCCGCTGAGCGCCTGAGCCGTCATTGCTGGAATCGTTTAAGACAAAGAAGGTGCTGCATTCCAGTTCGAAGCCAAATCCTTCGCCGGAGATTGAGTCTCCGGACCGGGATCCATGGAGCTCCAAGACCCCTGAGAAGCCGGTCAATGCTCCTCGCCGGAGTCGAAACCGCAGCTCCGCGCTCTCCTTGAAAGAAGTCCGACAGGCGGCGCTAAAGCTCCGGAAATCTGATCCGAAACCACCAGCTCAAGCCGCAGGGCAGATTGGTTCCCAGCCTGAATCTCCGCCTGCAAAGCCTAACAAGTCCGAGGGTCCAGCAAAGCTGCCCGAAAAGTAACAACTTTCCCCCTTTTAGTTTTGCTATTTTGGCTGAAATATCTATTTGCTGGATAATCTTGTAAAGTTTCCCATATTTTCTGTTTAATCTATAGTTTTTGGGTTTCAAATAATTATTCCAATTTCTAATCCGAAATGGTTTCATGTTGGAGTGTTTGATTGATTCTATTGAATATTAATGTTAGTGACTATGTTTCAGGTATGAGATTTTGGGTGAATTCTTCAATAGCTTGGATAGTTCTATCCGGCTGCTACGAATGAAGGGATCAAAGACAACATTTACAAACATTAGTACCAAAATCGAGTGTTTAACTGACAGGTAAACATATCAAATTGAGAGTTAGCTGCATTTCTTTAATCTCTTCAAGATATTACTGTGATTAGGTTATGGCCATTATGCTAATTTATTGGTTTTGGTTTGATTTTGTAGGAGGTTTTCTCATGGTCATCTAGCTCAGTTGAAGTTTATTTTACCTGAAGCCATTGAGGTAACGAAGACCCTCGTGCATGATGAGCGCACGAGCTGTATGAAGCCTGATCTTCGCATTACGCTAAATGCCAGCGCGGTTGGGGACAATGGAAAGGTGAAATCTGGCAGTGGGAATTTGGATTTGAGGAAAGTGTTCCGGGCTCGGCTTTTGGATTTCTTCAAATCCCATCCAGAGGTATGCATTTACTTTTATGCAAACTAGTGCATAATAATTTGCTGAAACTTGATGAGAATTCAAGCTTTATTGATGTAGGATTGTTTATGTTATTAGTTTTCTGTTGTGATTAGCATTTCATGGATAGTGTTTGGTGGAATGAACATTGTTGCAGATTGTTCTTTTTAATGATTTTGGAAGACAATGTTTGCAAATGAATGATGTTTGTTTGTTGACTATGATGTGTGCTTAGGGAGATGACATTCCAGAGGAGGAATTACCACATCCCTTCAATCAATCAAAGCCACCAGTGCCTTCTGCTTCATCCTTTATGGGTGGTGAGGCCAGAAATGAAGCTGTGTCTGAGATTGGTGGCATCGTCTTCAACCTGTCTAAACCCCCGGCTTCAACGTCCCACCTCTCTCGTTCTTTTGGACGGAGCTTCTCCCAGCGCAGCACGCTTTGCATGGTGGAGGACACCAAACAAGAACAAACAGTTGCTGTCAATCTTTCCCCCGAGAGGAAACCTTCTAAACCTTGTGCTGATTCGGGTGTTGGATGCTCGCCTAATGCTGTTGCTGTTTCTGCTAGTTTGCTACCTTCCCATCCAAATGCAACCCCTGTAAAGAAAGATTTGCATCTCTCTAAAGTCGAGGAAGGTTCGTTCTTGGAAGGAACACCATCTAAACTCGCATCCACCCCAGCAAAACCGATGAGCTCCACACCTGCTCTTCGACCTCCCAAGAGATGTTATATGACTCCAGAAGACAACGGTTCAGCTAAATCTCCAAACAAACTAGTTAGGCGCCCTTCCCGGGGCAGGCTGATCTTTGACACACCAGTGAAGAATGCAGGTAGTGAGACTGAAAGACTTTCAGCTCATGATGATATATATGATCTCCCCGAGGATCTCCTGCAATCAGTAAGTACATATCAAGCTCCTCGCTAGTTCGTTTCAAACTAAGTTTCAAGAAAAACTGACCTTGGTGCTTATGCAGATAAGAGAAAAGGAAAGGAAAGCGCTCGAGGAAAAAGATCCCGCCATCTCACAAGCAAAGTGGAGGAAACAAATGCTTGCAGGACTACCAAAACTGTTTGACATGATTTATTTCCTGTTTCAATCGATCAGACGCTCTGTCATCACCAAGGAGGAACTTATGCACAAGATCATTTCAAGCCACCTAGGAACTGTTGATACAAGTAAGCCTCGCACCAAATCTCGAGCCAACTGATACTAAAGAAGCCTTTTTTGTTTCCAAGTTAAAACTGTTCCATTTCTGCAGGAGAAATCGAAGAGCAACTCAGATTACTGCATGAACTAGCCCCAGAATGGATCTATGAAAAGCCAGCATCAAGCGGCGATCTCCTCATATGGTAAGTCCTAATTTTTTCTCCTTTTACTATCATTTCGATAATTCCTATAGTCGAAAGTATGGTCACTCATTCCACGCTTTGCAGTGTTAACAAGATCCCGGGCCCTGAATCAATACGCTCGAGACTTGCAAATGCAAAGTGAGCAGTAGGATGAAGTAACAGTTGTAGATAATCTTGTTTGAGGCTTATTAGATGGGGCTACCATGGAAGAAGAAGAAGAGGAATGCAGCCTTGATGGCTTGCTGACTTAAATTTTACTTTCTATTTCAATATTTATTGTAGTGATAAGCTTATTGTAAAGTTGATTGACATTGTGATGATAAGTTTACTAATTTATGTATGATTGAATGAGTTATAGGTTCGAAATTCTTTCTTTTTCTACTTAATTGTTTGTTCTGATTGAATTAAATTTGCATTGTTAACACACAAAGTGAATTTGGTGAGGTTAACAGTATCTTGTATGGTTTGTATAACACTTTTCAATGTTTTTTAGCCAATAAAACATAAGTAACTCTTATTTATTGTTATTGCTTAATACAAGTATACAACATCAGAGGGAATTGTCTCCTTAGAAATTTAAATAGCAATCGAGGATCTGATGATGTTAATGACAATCTTGGAATCAAAACTCGTGTACCCATACTACTTCCTGACCTCACTTTCGCTTCAAAAACTTGATCTCCCAATTTAGTAATGACCAACTCATACCATTGCACAAACCAAGACCAATATGGTCAATGTTCTGCAAAAATTATAACTGGAGATCCAACTTGCAAGCTAAGACAATGATTTGGAATATCTGAGCATTTCAAAGTGTTGAAAAATTCCATGTTATGTAAATAAAAACAAACGCCGCCAGCAACCGCAACGTCACCAAGAATTATGTCATAGACATGTCGTTGTTCATCTGTCAGTTCTCTAACCAAATTATCATGTTCAGTCTTAAGAACATCACAATCATATGACAATTTCTCATACAACAATTGATTTCCATGCGAAGCTAAGCATTTGGTATCTCGCATAGGTATAGAAGAAAAGCAAGACAAAGTCTTTTCCCATGCACTTAGAAGCTTTTCAATTTCAAGCAAAACATAATTAACATTTTCATTATCTGTTAGCATTAATCCTAAAAATAAAAAGAAAAAAAAATCAAAATGATGCTTACATACATCTCATAATCCAATATAGCATAATCAAGTAAACAAATTCTATAGATTTACGAATTGTTAAAGACTTCCTTGTACATAACATTTGTCGTTGAAGAAAAGTATTCTCCATTTTGGCTTAAGGAAATCCATTAGTAGTGAAATCCGCTATCCATTAACTACTAACTGCTTATTGCCAAAGCATGCCTTTGTTTGCTAACAAAGTGCGAAGATTATATAAAAAATAGTGCATGCACAGGGATAGTATATGGTTAGTTACAAGTAACCATTTTAAGAGATCAGAAATAGTTATGTCAACTTATTTCTCTCTTTGTATTTGATTTCAGCCTTTAATCACTATAAAGATGTGGCAAGCAACTAGAAAAGTTGAAAAAAAAAAAAATTATTCTCTTTAATTCTTTGGTGGAATAATTTATTGAGAATGTTCCGATACAGTGCTTTCAAGAGGCAAATTAAATAAACAAACCATCTTAGTTTGCTGAGATCCTGCGTCTGTTTGTTAAGGATCATTAGCATACTCCAATGATGATTGATTATCTGCTTCTTTCTTACTACTGTGGTTTCAGCTCCAAAGTAAAGCTTGTCCCTATAGGCAAATTCAGGCCAGTAATCTCCACAACACCAGATGATGATGAGTTGGTGCTATCCTTCATTCCAAGAACAGTCACTTTCTGTATGATCCAACTGCTGTTTGCGGCAAAATCTGGATTTGTGACCTCTGATGTGAGAGTTACATTGGCTCCCACTCCACTGGTTTGGAAATGCACCAAGCTCCATCTCCCTCCGGCCCCGCCCATCTCGATTTCCTCTCCATCATCCAAGAAAACCTCACCAGAGCTGTTACCCGTGGTGCTGAGAGCCACGAGCAGCTCGAACGAAGTGTTGCGGGCCGCCTGTGTTGTCATTGCCTCTCCCTGCAGTGCCAGGATGTGGCCTTCCCGGAGATGAACGTTTATGTGATCGAGAGAGGCGTCGAGAGTGACGGTTTTCCCTGATTCTGCCGCCACGGAGTTGGAGTAGTTGAAGAGATCGTACCAGGTTCCTGATGGGAAATAGGCCTCTACTGAGACTGCAGATTGAGTTAGAACGGGTGAAATGAGCACCCCTTGGCCCAGGAGAAACTGGGAGTAAACTTGGTATGTGTTGGTGTCCTGTGGGAATGAGAAGAAGAGCGGCCTTGCAATGGGGACACCACGGGTGTGTGCCTCGTACATCAATGTGTAAAAGTATGGGAGGAGGCGATAGCGCAGCCCCAGCACCTTCCTGGCTGATGCAGCAACAGATTCCCAGAGATAGAGTTCATGGTGGTTGCTGGACTTCTCTCCATGGTTTCTTGAAAATGGATAGAATGCCCCTAGCTACATTCAACAACACTTATCTATTCACACACAAATCCTTAACATATATGTTTGATTTTCTTTTTTTTGGGTTACTAGGGAAACCCCGTAAGACCCTAGTCAATAAATAAACACAAACAGTTAAATCAGCCTAGATTACCCATAGTTGACAAGCTCAAACTAAGAATTGGCTGATGAGGAAATGTGATGAACAACTCTAATCGCCAAAGAAACACAAGGAGGTAAACCAGTCTAGATTATTCATAGTTGCTCAAACTAAGGACAATAGGCCCAAGTTAACAATTTGCCTCCTGTTAGGAGTTGAATTTATAACCTTGTGAACCCCGTCTTGTGATTTTAGCCGCCACAAGGAGCTAGATAAATCAACTTAGGTTGCCCCTAGCTGATCGAGCTTGAATCAAGAAGGCTGGGATTAGAACTCGTGACCTTGTGGTTACAAGTCTATATCTAATCTTTAGCCATTTTGGCTGGAGCTACCTGATATGTTTGATTTTGTTACTAGACAAGGATGTTAATCAATTAATTTCTATGATTATATCAAGCTAGTTTAATTACCTGGATCCAGCGTTGGCAAAGCTCTTCTGTAGTAGCTCTAGCAAAGCCACAAATGTCAGCTCCAACCATGGGAATCCCAAACAACCCAGAGTTCAAAATCCCTGAAATGCTAAACCCCAAATCATCCCAACTCGCAGCATTGTCACCAGTCCAATGCGCAGTGTACTTGCCAGCGCCAACAAAGGTAGACCTGCTCACCACAAAAGGTCTTTTACCAGTAACATTCATCAAAGCTTCATTCGTGGCCTTGGCTTCCAGGAACCCATAGAGGTTATGAACATTATACTCAGGAATGTTGCCAAAATGAAGCGCGGTTGCAGGGACAGTTCTGTCATTGATGGGCTTCTGGCCTCCAGAGTTGTTGATCTTGTAGGGCGGGTTGTCGAGCGCGGAGGAATCATTGGAAGGAGATGTTATGAAGTTGGATAACTCATTCATGTCGATCCATAGGCCGTCGAATTGAGCAACATCCCGGAACATCTTGATCTCATTGCTCCAGTAGGTGGTGGTTGCTGGGTTTACAAAGTCTGGGAAGTATACATTTCCAGGCCAGACTTGTCCCTGGTATGGAACACCATCGCGCTTGATGTAGATATCGGCTTCTAGCCCTCTCTTGTAGGTGGGATATGAGTCGTTTATGCTAATCCCTGATGAATTGAAGGAAAACAAATGGATCAAATTTATAGAAATTAAACAATATAATATGTCAACAGTTCATACAAATTAAATGAAATTAGCTGAATTGAACTAACCTGGATCAAGAATGAGCACATATTTCTGAGCATTCTGATGAAGTTTATCAACGAATGCCTTCATCCTCTCCGGTGGGAAATTTATAGGGTCAAAAGTAAAATCCTTGTAGGCATCCATGTAATCAATATCTGTCCACATAACCTCTAGGGGTATTGAGGCGTTTGCATACCCAGCCACCACCCCTTCAACCTCGTCAATATTCACATAACCATAACGACACTGGTGAAATCCTGCACACACCTAATTTGTTAGAATCAAAACCTTACCACTATGCAAAAAATTATAACTAGTAGCTGGCACAACTTTATTTTCTTATATATAGACAGTCATCACATTTTCATGAGGGTGCTAGACTTGCCATTTCACAGGCCTTGCCGAACAATTCCCTTAGCCACCAATTGATGGACTTCTTTACATCCATGAACTTGACTTTGATACCAAATTAAAGGATATGCTAAGTTGCCATCACATTTTCAAGAGTCAGGGTGATGATCTTGGCCCTTTAAGGCCCTCGACCAAACAATTCCTTAGTCACTAAATGATAGATTTGATCCTTTACGCCCATGAACTTGACTTCTAATACCAAATTAAGACTTCTAATACTAAATTAAAGGATATGTTCAGTCTCAACTAAAAATCTAATAAAGCTCATAGATGGACTGAAGTTTATATATTATATATTCAACACGCACCAATTTCAGTTAAACAAGTAGACATATATAAAATGTGACGGATGGAGAAAGTAATCATGAAAACATGAGTGCTTACCAAAGGACCAATAAGGCATAGGAGCAGGGCGGCCAATGAGCTCTGTATACTGCTCCATCACCAATTCAGGCGTAGGCCCCGCAAAGAAATACAGGTCAAGAATGCCACCAATGACCTTGTACGTAATCCTATCGCCATTATACACAACATCCATGCCATTGCTGTTGAGCAGCAACACCCCATGGGTGACCCCGGGTTGAGGGAGGGATCTGACGTCCATGTAAAAAGGGTGGGAGCCGTAGAGATTGAGGTCGCGATTGAAGCTGGCTATATCCGCAGTCCAGAGCGTGAGCGTTTGCGGGCTCTGCAACTTGAACGTCGTCTTCGTATGCTCTCCCAGCCCATACAGAGACGAAGAGTTGGATGGTAGTGACGACGAAAGCTGCAGATACTGATCCTTAAAGATCAAGTAGGTGTCATTGGAACCCACCACGGGAGAGGAATCAAAAAGGGTGTCGTTTGAGGACTTGCGTTGGACGGAGAAGCCGAAAGGAGCGGTGTTGTAAAGGGTGAAAACCAGGTCGGAGTTTGGGTCTGAGATGGATAGGGAGGAGGAGGAGGAATTGGAAGAATTATTTGCTGGAGCCTGGGCCTGGGCGACCTGGCCGCATGCGCATGGGCATGGTGGGCATTGGGGTGGGGATGGAGATGGAGATGGAGATGGAGAAGGGGATGGGGAGGAAGAATTATTATTTGCAATTGTACTTGTGCGGGGAATGATATCTTCTGGGATTTCCCATCTCTCATTATCTGCATCTGTGATCTTCACTCTCAAACGACCCGCTGTCTCAAAGCTGCATCCATACACATAGCATTTAGCACGAAAACAACCTTAAAAAACATAGTTTATGAATTACCTAGGTTCTACTGGGTAAACCCGGTAAGCTAAAATCAAGAAAGTTAATAGGCAAGTAACTCCAATCAAAATGACAAGAGATTGGGAATCACAAGGTCAGGAATTCGAATCATTGTCCCTTGTTTGAGTCGGTCAACTATAGATAATTTAGGCTGATTTTCTTTCTTGTGATTTTTTGTCAGTTCAGATCACAATGTAAGATTTACTCACACTCAAACGGGTTGGATGGTTTCCCTGGTCATCCAAAAAAAAAAAAGCTAATAGGCAATTCCAGTCCACTAAAGTCTAACTTGTAACAAATCAACAGCAGAATTAACTCGGGTGAATTGTCCCAATCTTTGCATTTTAAAACTCAAGAATCTACAGAACTATGGAGATTCAAGTTTCTTATTACCTAGCAACAAGGCTGAGATTGACGATGTCAGGGCCAAAAACAGATGAGTTCTGGATGACCTGAAGCCGGGCAGTCAACGACCGGCCGGAGCTGTCAACCGCCGACGAGATGACCTCATACCCAAACCCAATCTGATCCTGTTCTTGTGCGTTTGAAGCATTGTGTATGAACACCAAGAAAATGCAGAGGAAAGAGCAGACTAAAGGCTGTTTTGGATTCTTGGTGTTCACAGTCATTGTTTGGACTTTGGAATAACAGGAAAGGAAAAGGATAGCTTTACAGACAAGAGAATATTGTAATATTATTTGATTTGATTCAAACCAATGAAATTCCAGTAAGATTTATATCCAAATAGTTGGGATAAACAGAGTAAATGTATTTTATGGTAAATTAATATTATAGTTATTTTGATTTTGATTTTTGATAACAGCTCAAAAAAAAAACGTGTATGCTAATCCACCTCGACCACCTATGCCAACTTTATCAGAAATTTTGGACTAAAGGGGACGGAAACCAGTAACGGTAAAGCACCCCGTTATATTAAATAATGGCATTAAATATGAAATATTGGGGCATTGTTGATTGTTCTTTAATGTTTGATTGACCACAAAATGAGTGAAATAAAGGAAATAAAATCAACTATGATTTCAAACCTCATTAAATGTTAGAATATATTATATATTTCCTTTACAAACAAAAGTTTGAACGTATTTTCAAAAAAAAAAAAAATCAAAAGTTTGAACATCGTATCATTGATTGCCTCGCAAAAAATGTGACTGGATTGAATTCAAAGGCCCCCGTCAGAAATCATAGGACAGCTGGAGATTGATAGAGCAGAAGTGGCGTTCCAAAAGAGCTATGATAGAACCTGATGCTAGTTTGGCTGGGTCCCTCGCTCCCTTTTCCCCCAAAAGAAAGATTTTTTTTTTTGGTTGAAAGGAGGAAAGACGTCTAAAAAAGTCCAACACCAATTAGCTGTCGTTTACAATCTTATGGTGTGAGGTATTCCCATTATCCCATAGTATTGATGTCAAGGATGAACTAAAGACCTCCCTAAGGATGCATGACTGTACTATTTTCATGCCTTTCTCATGCATTAAAACTTCTTTGGCAAGGAAATTTGTTGGCCGATTTTGCTCTATAAATATACGGAGTATGATACACTTTAATGCTTTCATGTTGCTGGATCAATGTTCTACACTTTAATGAGATTAGTTGCTAGTTAGGGGTCTCAATGTAGACTAGCCCGCTCTACTGTGTGCTATAA
>CM008341.1:28166254-28194371 GCA_002525835.2 Ipomoea batatas | reverse complement strand
ATATATATATATATATATAAATTGTTCATGAACGTAGATTATTTATTGTTCACGAACAAATTGTGTTCATGAACATGCGCAGGTGTTTGGTTATTAAATGTTCACGAACGTGTTCATAAACGTAAATGAACATGTTTGTGAACGTGTTTGTTAACGTTTGCGACCACATTCGTGAACGTGTTCGTTAACGTTAATGAACACGTTTGGGAACGTGTTCGCGAACGTTAACGAACGCTTAATATTATGAAAAATTGAATTTAAAATAACTTCAGTTAATCCTCGTTAACCAAACCAAACACATAAAATGGGACGGAGGGAGTACTATTTTTTGTTTGAATTTCTCTAAGTCTTTTTTTTTCTTCTTTTGGGTAACATTGTCATTATCTTCATCTTCAATGCCTGTCCTCTTCTTTTTTATTGGTACTGTGTCATATGCAATTGTGTTGCTAGTTGTAACATAGAGGGCAACGTCACGTAATGAGATTATGATGTAGGAAGTTGTGGATTTGCCTTGTTGTGTATATGATTGGGATCTTAGTTGTACTATGAACTACTCTTGATCTTGCAAACTCCTGTTGATATTTGACAATGTTGATTTTTTCCCTACATGCTTCATGTGTTGTGAGTCATAGATTCATATGTGAAAACATTGAACAAAATATTAATATTTATTATATTTGTAGAAGTTTCATGAATACCTCTTATTTTAGTTACATAATTTGTTTACTTGATAGTAACAACAATGACTCTACAAATAGTCCGAATACTGATGTCACAATATGTCCAGTTTCATCAACAATTTTCACACTCATTTTGCACATGTTCATTTTGAAGTTCATATTTGTGGAATTAGTACATGAATGAGTGCAATACTTGATTTTGTGTGTGTGCGCGGCGCCAAAATTGTGATGAGTAAAATGGTGATAGTGAAAAGAGGGTGTAAATATCGTTCCGCTGAGGATTGGGACTATGGCACGTACTTGTGAGATATGTCAAATTCTAGGCACTGAAGTATTGGAATTCGCTAGAATCCAAGCAACTAGATTATGGACTGAAAGTAAAAGGATGCAAATAAAATAGGGATAAACTGTATGATAAAAGAATGGGTCTAGATTAGGGGTATTACTATCTTGGTGCACTAATTAACAAATCTCAGAATTAGGGATAAACAATTAACCAAAGGATTATTGGCAATGCACAAAAGAATTCAAGTCCAAGCTACTTTCGTAATCAATAAACAAGAGTTAGAGTGGGATTGCCTCACTTTCGTGATGCATCAATCCTAACCCTTAAAACACACAAGCATTATAAGCTCCCAAATTACCCCTATTCTCATAATAGGAAAATTGCGTTTGATATTGGTTAGGCTTGAGTCTTTCATCCAACTCTTGTTGCGATGAAATCCTCTCCAAAACATGCTAACAATTGCATGCCATCAATCAATAACAAGAAGAAATCAATTTCCAATTCAAACATAAACCCTAGGTAAACAATTCATCCCCTTTATGCAATAATCACAACCCTAGCATCAAGGATAGCAATATGGCCCTAATCCCAACCCAATAACGAACTACTCACGCATCATAATGGAAAACAAAGCAACGCAATAATCAATAGCCATAAACATTGCAACGAATCTAAAGAGAGAAACAATAAGGGAAGAGAAAACTTTACTAACAATGAAGAACAAAATCCAATTCAAATCTGGAATCCAAGCTTGAAATCAAAGTAATGTATGTAAAACTAGGCTAAATTATGCTAAGGAAATCTAAAGAGAAGAGGAAAAATAAGCTAAAACAAGTCTGGGGTTCGGAATCCACAAATAACAGAAAAAACACAAATTAAATAGCAAACTGCACAAACCCTCATGGCCTACCTCACGGCCGTGTAGGTGGCCGTGAGGGGGTCGCGGATCTGGAATTTCCGCAAGAGCTTCACGGGTTACCTCACGATCGTAAAGGTGGTCGTGAGGTGCCTTCCAATTTTGCTTCTTGTTTCCTTTTCTGCTCTGCTGCTCCTTTCCATCCTTAGGTAGATTTCTTTGCTTCCAAAATTGATTCAAAATATCCCAAAATCCTTCCTTCGCTGCTCGTTGTGGACAAATTAAACCTTAGAACAATATAACACACAAATGAGTCTCAATTTCACTAAGATAAAGACAATATGCACCAAAAACAACTAAAATAAGGAGTGAATTATGGTTCAAAATCAAAGGTATCATGTGTTTTTTTTAAACTTTTTTTGTTGTTGAATTGATAGTAACCTTGGAGTACTCACTATTGCCTTTTCACCAAAATGCATGCAGTTAAATAGTTTGTCACTTTGTGAATAGATTTTTTTTTTTTAAAGAAAAAGTGGCTACATCCTATATATCGAATGCTTTTGTTGTCAAGCTAAGGTTGGTGCTGATTTTGTCTTTAATCCGAACATGTTGAGTCTAAAAAATGAAATGAATTGTAAATTTATATTAGTTCTAATATATTTAAAGGATGCACATTAAGTATTTTACATATAGGATCAATGGATGCTGTAACGGTGGCTATTTTTGAAATTTTTTCATTTTCTAGATTTGCAAGGTTGATTGTAGCATTGTTGACATTTTTAATAATGAGTTTTAAATGTAGCTACGTAAGATAATGATCTAATTACCATTTACATATTATTAATACCAGTCCTTTAGGAGTTATGTTCGAGGTACTTTTGGTTTAACTGTTGTTGTTGAATGAGTTTTTATGGAAAGAGAAATTCCTAGTTTATTTAAGGAATAAGATTAGATAATGTAATAAAAATTTATGCATTTTAAATCATCTTAATAAAAAATTAGGATTTACCTTTCAAGTGAACGACTGTGATTATAAGGAACCTTTGCATTGTATAAAATAAAAATGATATAACAAATGAAATTATTTTTCATTTTAAATTTTTTAATAATGAATAAAAAATTTTGAATAAAGGCATTGTAAACATCTAATTCTAAATTAAAGAAATGAATAAATATATTTTTTTTGTATCTACTAATTTATTTAATTTAATAAGAGTAATAGATGGAGCAATGTACTTGCTTTAATTTTCATCAAATGTTTGTATCATTGTATGTTGTTAGGTGTAGGGATATTGTCTCTCCCTTATGCATTTTCAGGAGGAGGTTAGATAAACTAAGTCTAATGATTGTGGTGTTAGTAGCAATCTCATGTTGCTACACTGGGCTAATTCTACAGAAATGCATGGGCTCATCTCTAGGAATTGAACAAACACTACATATCCAGATAGGAGACCTGATATTTGAATTAGAACAAATTAAAGGAAAGCCGCTGTTGATATCAACATTCCTGTACCTTGAACTCTACTTGGTGGCAGTTGAATTCCTCATACTAAACGTGACAATCTGCAGAAATTATTTGCAGATGCAAATGTTCACATGGGCAGGCTAAAACTTAGGCCCATACAGGTTTGTTCTGCTAGTGGCATTGGTGATACTGCTGCCAACTTGGTTGAGGAATTTAGGTTTGTTGGATTAGGTTTTTGCTGGTGGGGTGTTGGCTTCTCTGGTTTTGGTTTGCTACATCTTCTGGATTGGGGCTGTGGATGGTGTGAGGATTTTTAGGTGGGGTTCTAAGAGTATTGAGTTTGTTCGATCAATATAACTTTTGTTAGTCTAGGCTGCGCTATTCCTTCACTTTGCAATTCTATGAAAGATAAATACTCTTTTACTCATTGTTTTTAGCTAATTGACGTAGGATATGATAGTGTGTATATATATCTTAAAGATATTCTTGAAGGTAAGAGATACGTTAGCTTAAAACTTACATACTCCATAATGCATGCAATTAAAGCTACATTTTTTGGCCCAAAAAGGGCAATTCCATGCTCAAGAGCCCCAAATTGAGTTAGAGTGATGATTGTCCACAATCTTATTGTGGTTCTTGAGCATGGGATTGCTTTTTTGTGGGCCAAAATATGTAGCTTTAATTGCATGCATTATGGAGTATGCAAGTTTTAAGCTAACCTATCTCTTACCTTCAAGAATATGTCTAAGATATTCTTATTGTCTGCCCTTGAATTTTTATTGTTCGAAAAAATGTCTTCTAGTCTGTTCCGCGCGTTTGGGGGTAGAATCTCATTCAATAATAATATAAAGAAGATCTTCAGAAATTGTGCCGTAAATCCATTGTAAAACAATGGTCTTAAGTCTTAACTCATGACCAGAGTTCCGGGTCTGTGTCTTTAAGAGATAGAGAGGAATCTGATTTCGATGCTTCCTTTGACGGAAGAATGATGTGGTCTAGAACTTTATAAGTTTTGGCATGTATTTTTTATAGTTCTGACCAAGTAATATATTTTCCTTTTCCAATATCAAGTGTGACCTTGATGAAGGTATTGATGTTAGAAACTGTGAGAGTCGGATGAAGTAAAGAAGGTTAGGGAGGAGTAGATTGAGATAGAGAGGACGAGGAGGATAGTTGGCCAATTGTATTGTCTGCCATGCCATTGATGTATAAAGCAACGCAAGGAGGGAGAAGAAAGAATAACGTAGAAAGAATAAGATACCATATAAAAAATATTGTTTCCCTGTGTCATTGATTTGCCTTTGAGACTTATATATATACAATTTTGGGCAACGGTCATATGCCTCAATTAAGACAATAATCTACAATATTTTAAGAATAATATTGTTTACATATTTATCTAATTTCTATATTCTAATAGTGCATGTATGCTTGATAACTAATTAATGACTGCACCGATATCCCTGTCAACTTTCCCAAGTTCATCAACCATTTTGATCACCGACTAAGCCTTGCTAGGTTCCCGACAGCCACCAACTACCCCAACCCAATTTCCATTGCTTCTGAACCTCTTCAATGGTTGTCGATCCCTTCAACTCGATCTTCGTTGCTTTCTGGAACGAAAACCCCACTCCTTTAGCGACGCAACTGTAGTAGAAATCATGAAATTGGTTTGATCGAGATATCAGAGGTCTATCGAGTTCGAGCATAAATCTTGAAATTAGTAAAAGTATGGATGTAATTTTTAAATGAGTAAATTTTCATTTTGGTCCTGTGACTATTGGTGTCTTGTTAATTGCAATCCAGAACTTTCAAAACTGTTAATTTAATACCTTAACTATTTTATTTTTATCAATTTTGGTCACTCCAGCCAAATTTCACTGGAAAATATTTATAGGCCAAATAATGAGGGTAATTTAGTCATTTTAAATCTCTTTTCTTTCTTCTTCGTTCTTGAAGTTGTCGCCAGTGACGGTACTAGTATAAATGTTTAACATATGAAGTAATAAACTAGAATTATGAACAATAACGCTGCCAAAATGAGAGAGGACATTAAGGTTTACAACCTGTAACACCCCTAAAACACGAGATGAGATATATAGGCAATAAACTTAAGGCAAAGCTATAAATATCTTAACACTTATAGAACTGAAATGCGGAAGCGAAACTATATTATAGTGGAGTGTTACGCCACATCTAAGTTCAACCACAACCTAGATGCTAAGGCTAGTTCCACATAGTCAAATAATCCTCAAACTGAAACATAATGAATCCATTATTACATCCAACCAAGTTATAAGGCACGCAGGCCCAAATGTCTAAACATCAAACTACCAAGCTAGAACATAAAAGAGGAATAGAATGATAAACTAGTGCGCTCATGTACCGGTCCTACTCCATACTTGGAAAACATTTTAGAAACATTAGCAAAGAATGCTAAGAAAACCTCATTCACACTCGTAAAGATACATAGATATACTTTGATAGTGAAAATAGGTTTTACACCACACATATAGAATATATGTCAACGAAACCATGATTTATCAAATACCAAAAGACTCAACAATGATAAGCTGAATGAAATATAAACCAAGGACCCCTCAATAGAACTCAATATCAAAGGAACAACTCCAAGATGCCACGAGACAAGAACTCAATAGCCAAGTACTAAAGACAAGGACACAACCCCAACAACTCAAGAAACAAGCGTAACAGTCAAATAAGCATATCCCAATGCTCATACACAAGGAAATACAATATATACATGCATACATATATAGGGCTATAGGCTTAGTTCCAACCTTTACACCATTTCCAACCGAAACACTAGTCCAACCACAACACCAAATGGAGCCAAAGCTCACAACCACCAATCCAGATAGTTAATATACATATACCATATATAGTTAAGTTAGGAGTTGAAGCTCAAATGCCACCTATCCAGTTGAGCCGGAGCTCGGAGCCGAAGCTCAATTACATCCAATCCAAGGGCTTCACACACATATATATATATAGAGTTCCAAGAAATACTTCTCAAGAATCCAAAGATCATAATATATATATACCAAGAATATACTCAATACCAAAGAAGAATACTCATACTTATAGATATATATTTATGAAATGAATATCAGAAACCAAGACTTCCAGAAGATAGCCAAAAGGACCAAACCAATGATACTCAACAAATACTCAATATAGAGATCAAGAACGATGGGTCAATACTCAACAATCAATGCAAAAAACTCAGCATAACTCTCTACAGACTCATCATGAACCAGAGATGGAAGAACAATGCACTGGAGGTCAAAATATGTACTGGAACAGAATTCAAACACAACTGACGGTACACCCTCACGAGCTACAACGCATCACTACAATGGATCGCAAGAAGAGACATGCAAGCTCACGGCCTACAAGGCACCGCTACACCACACAACCACTACACTTACAGGCAAATCTAACGGGACACATTATACTGTTACATCGCACCGCAAGAACAACAGAAATGCACAGAATTTCATACTCAGAACATATTCCACGAATGACACAGTAGATCAATCCAATACTCACAATAAATTCAGAATACACTTTCCAAAGGTCAAATAAATACATGGAATCCCTTAGAATCACAATAGGCATACTAAGAATCAAGAATAACCAACTTAATCCAACGATATATAAAGATCCACTCAAGAACAAAGCATAACACAAGATATTCTAAGAAATATACTCAGGGATTCCAAATACACCAAATACACATATATTAGAGTGAAAATAGGTTTTGTGAGACATGGAGTCTTACCACTTAAGCTAGCTTCTTCAAACCAAAACCTCCAAGAGCTCAACCTAGCAAGCCACCACCTCCTTGATCATCTATCAACCCAAACCCACCACAAGAAGAAGGTGGTTTTGCTGGACTCCGGTGGTTACTGCGATGACAGAAACGACAACCGGCATTGTTTGGGCGGCGACGACAACTTCAAGAACTGAGAAGAAAGAAAAGAGATTTAAAATGACAAAAATACCCTCAGTATTTGGCCTTTAATATTTACAGGTGAAGTTTGGCTGGCAATTTGGCCAGAGTAACCAAAATTGATAAAAATTGAATAGTTAAGGTACTAAATTAACAGTTTTGAAAGTCGTGGATTGCAATTAACAAGACCCCAATAGTCACAGGACCAAAATGGCAATTTATTCTTTTTTAAATTGTAAATTGTATTGTATTGGTTATAGCCTTGTATTTAGAAAATAACAATAGCCTAATTATATTTATTAAGCTCGGTTAGGTCGTATTTCTACCACCGACACACTAAGACAAGATAAGATCTCAGCATAAGCCTTACAAAATAGACAATTAAGTCTGGCCAAGTCGATCCTTCCACCACCAGCACCCTGAGCTCGGTAAAAATATGGTCTCTTGATCCGTAAAATTTGATCTATAGATCACAATTAATCTGATCTCTTAATTGTGATAAAAATTTTAGGGCTGGTCAAAATAGTTTGGGTTACCTGAACCGAAAAACCGAACAATTTTTTAATTAAATATAAATATAATATATATATATATATATATATATATATATATATACACACACACACACACACACACCCACATATATAATTTGATCTCTCAATCGTATAGAAATCATGTCTCTTGATTAGTAGTACAATTTGATCTCTTGATCATGATTAAATTCGATCTCTTGGTCGTGATAAACATCTGATTTCTAGATCATGGTAAAAGTTCGATCTCTGCGAATTGGTAAAATTCCAATCTCTTGATCGGTAAAGCCCTACGAGTTAGGTAAATAAAGTCTGATAACCCCGTCCCACCCCAATCAAAAGTGAAGGAGTTGGGGAATATTTCGTATTGTGTGGTCTACTCCCTTGTGTTGACGATCCTTGCACTGCACCATTGGGAGTGAGAGGCTTGTGATAGGGTTATAGGGTAACCCACTGACCCTACGGAGCTTATAAGTGCCTCTTCTGACCACGTTGGTGTATTTTCTAACCTCCTAAGGTATTTTCTGACCATATCTGTGTACTTCTCAACCTCGTAAGTACACTTCCTAGTTTCTTGGCCTGGTCTCATGAGGGTATTTTCCGGTTTCACGAGCATATTTTCCGACCTTGAGAGCACATGCCTACCTCTTGGTTACATTATCATTAGAAGACATCCTGGTCTCATCATCATTAGACCTCCTAGTCTCATCATCATTAGACCTCCCAGTCTCATTATCATTAGACCTCCCAGTCTACAAGCATCTCTTCACGTGATCAAGCGCCTAAAGAAACTTGGCAAGCATAGCTACATCGCATGATCTCCATACGACACGTGTAGAACATGTCAGACGATCTACATGTGTCCCGTCTTCCCCTTTATACATAGGGCATTTAACATACACCACTCTACTTGGAGCCACCCAACCTCACGTGGTCGAGCCCTTAATTCACTTCCTGGTCGCACCGCGCCGCGCCGTTTTCCCTCAATAGGCTTCCCGATCACAATTAACCCGACCAGAAGAATATACTTTATCAGCTGCTATCCAAAATATTTGGCTTTAACCCTATCCACAAAGAGGAGAAATAGACACACTTCTTTTCCCCTACATAAATAGGGCAACCCAAATACGTGAAAGGAAACAGGCGGTGAA
This sequence comes from Ipomoea batatas, assembly GCA_002525835.2. Classification (NCBI taxonomy): domain Eukaryota; kingdom Viridiplantae; phylum Streptophyta; class Magnoliopsida; order Solanales; family Convolvulaceae; genus Ipomoea; species Ipomoea batatas. The sequence goes on along the minus strand of CM008341.1, from coordinate 28,185,427 downwards.
TGCATCTAGTAGCATCTCTAATCCTACAGATGACATGAGCAGAAGTGTTAGGGTCATATAGAATGCACTCTTAGAGAAACTAACCATATGTCTAGAGATTTCCTCATAAGACTTCAAAGCCCTAATGACCTTACGAATGGCCCATGATGACCCATACTAAAGATAACAACATCATCAACATAAGCAAGGTCGTGAATATGGGGAGTACCTACGGGCTGCGAGAAATAGGAAATGCTCCTATCTAAATGGACTCGAGCAACAAACATGGAGAGCACCTCAAGAGCAAGAATAAAGATGCTTGGAGAGAACGAGTCTCCTTGCCTCAATCCCCGAGCAAAGGTGAAGAAGTCTTCCTGAACCCCATTGATAATCATTGAATACTAGGCATTAGACATAGCCCAGAATACCAAGTCTATCCAGACCCCACAAAACCCCATCCTCTGTATCACAGAAACAAGAAAGAACCAAGATACCCGGTCTTAGGCTTTAGCAATATTAAGCTTCAGCACCACATCCTGATTTCCAAACTTCAAATTAAACCATAGCACATCTCATATGCAAGCAAGACGTTGTCAGTGAAGGAACACCCTACCACAAAACCACTATGGTGGGGAGAAAGCAACGTAGGAATAACATAGGACAACCTGACCACCATGATTTTTAGTAACAATCTTGCTACTGAAATTACACAAACTTATGGGTCTATAGTCTACAAATGTTTTAGGATTGAGCTTCTTAGGCAACAAAACAACAGAGGTATGAGTGATAAACCTAATGAATTCCCTAACTAGAAAGTAACTCCAAACCATGCTAACAACATCATCCCGAACAATATCCCAACAAGATTTGTAAAAATCACCAAAGAAACCATCAAGACCCGCAGCACTAGCCGAGTTCATTTGAAAAACAACTTCCTTAACCTCCTCCTCCTCAGGCACGACAGTAAGCAAGACATTATCATCATCAGTAACAAAACGAGAAACACAATCAAGTTTAGACAAATCAAAAGTTTCTACCTCTACCGTAAACATAGTTTAAAAAAAAACGAGATTGCCTATTAAGTAATCCCCTACTTGTCCTCAATCTGCTGCCCCGCTTTAGTCTTGACCTTATGAATATACAACTTCCTCCGCCTTTCTTTGATAGGGGAATGAAAGAACTTGGAGCTCCTATCCCCTTCTAGTACATATTTCACATGGGCATTTGTTGCCAATATTCCTCTCCAATTTTAATCTGCATCTGCAGTTGAGCAACGCCCTCTTTATAGTCAATGAGAGCCACAATATTATCTAGGTTCTATTGCATTACCTCCTCCAAAGCATGAACTTTATCTTCCAGTTCCTGAAGCTTTGTAAAAATGTCACCGAAATTCTCCATAGTCCAAAAGGCTAAAACCTTCCTCAACTTGTTCAGCTAATTAGCACACAAAACATACATCAGAGTCCCGTCCACTGGATCTCCCAACTCTCCTTTACCACTCTCAGAAAATCATCATGCTTAATCCAAACGTTCAAGAAGATAAGGGCCCTGTTTGGTAAATGGCTGTTAGCTGATTGGGTTGGCTATTTGGGTTAGAAGGTATGATTTGTTTATAATATTGGCTGATTGTAGAAAGTTGTTTGATAAATTAGATGTTAGCTGATAGCTGTTTGATATAATTTCTTTTCTCAAAAAGCTAATTGTAAAGGCTGCTTTGAGTATCCTTTTGAATTTTAGCATTTTGGAGTTACAAAAAGCTTATTATTTACCAACTAATAGTGGTCAAATAAGTCAAAATTGACTGATAGACTGATTATTTACCAAATAGGGCTAAAGTGTTTATGGATAAGTTGAGCAGTAAGAACCTCAGAAGTGATAAGTAAAGGACAATGGTGAAATGTGGTCCTAGACAAATTTTGGACGGATGTCTACATTGATATTATTATTTTTTTTGGAATTATTATTATTATTATTATTATTATTATAGCTTAAAATTGACTAAACGTTGCAAACCCATTATGCTCGGAGAACCCTATATGACATTAACTCATAAATTAAACATTTCTGCCACCATACCACTTATTCCCACAAGCCCACAACATCATCATTACCCAATGTTTTTTTTTAAAAAAAATAAAAATGGATACGTTTGAGAAGGCTATGAAATTGAAGTGATTAGAATAATAGCGACAAAATGGAGTTTTATTGAACATCTAAATCGCCTAAACGCACTGCAACTATTAGACCCTTTATATGAAAATTTAATTGAAAATGCAGCGAATAGAGCCATAAATAATACTCCGTAATACTCTAATCGTTCTAATTACGGTTCATTTAAGCAATTTTTAAAGAATTATTGAAACTACTTTAATTTATTCATCTTTGTAATCATCCCAATCTCTTTCATCGCTCTCTCAAACGCACACTCTTAATTAACCGCTCCATGGAGAATAGAGTTGCTTCTTATTAGTAACAGTAGAAGACTTGGCAGATGATGATGATGATGATGACTGAAACAAGAAGGGTGTCTTCTGGTTGCCATAACTCTGATGAGAATAGTATTGGACATCACTCTCCTCTTCTTCTATGGTTTCCAGTCTCTTCCCAAAGCTCGGCCTTCTCTCCGCCGCCACCTGCCGCCGCGGTGGGACTGCTTCAACCACCCGCTGGGAAACGCTGGGTTGCGCCATCCTCTCAGTTCTTGAAGATCGATTGCTAAATTTATATATATATTTTTATCAAACTTTGTTTTACTTTTGTCTCCACAAGACCTCTGCTCATGGCCTTTTATGAACCTGAAAAGTGGTGTATAGTGGTAGGAAAAATTGATTCTATATTAGTGGAACCTGATTCCTCTACAGGGTGATGACGAGGACGATGTTATTTATATATACCTTCCACGTTTATCCTAATTTGGATTCTTGCTTAAATTAAAATTGTTTACTCATCTACTTTCTATCGCTTGAGGGTAAATTTTTTATTAGATAGATATATGCACACGCATACATACACCTCCAATGGCTAGCTTTGAACTTGCGCCTACCTGCCCTGGCCTAATGGGCAATGGAATAGAATCAACTTTTGAACGAAATAGTAAAAGGAATTGATACTATTTTATTTTCTGGTCAAGGTTAATTTGATACAGAGAACATATGCTTTAGAGTTCTCATTTCGTGGAGCAATATATATATATATATATATATATATATATATATATATATATATATATATATATATATCGGTAGTCCTTAGGTGTGGTTGTGTAGTGAGAGGAGAGTAATTGATTTTGTCAAAATCAACGTTTAGGATTAACAATTTTAACAATGTTTATAAAAAAAAATGCGATGTCAATTTGGTCATTTTTCATATGGGGTCAAACTTAAGGTGCGTAGGTCTTGTGCTTAAAGTGCGTCGTGTGCCTTGTTTAGGTGTGTGGTTTATGTGCTTAAGGTGTGTGTAGGTGAGAACTTAAGGTGCATAAGTTTTGTGCTTAAGGTGTGTGGTTTCTGTGTTTAAAGTGCGTCAGTTGTTTAATTAATAACTTAAGGTGTGTTTTTTGTTGAAATTAAACTTAAAGAGCATCAGTCTAAAGCGTTAGGTGCGTGATTTTTCTTCTTAAAGTGTATGATTTTCCTTCTTAATGTGCGTTTTTGTATCACTTAAGGTGCGCCATTGTTATAAATTGAAGGTGCGTGATGTTAAAACTTAAGGTGCGCCATTTTTAGCTTATGTTTCTTCCCTTCCAAATGCGCGTTTTTTTTTCATAGATTTGAGCTGTTGGTATAGATTTGATCAACGACTCAGATCTAACCGCATGACCGCACTTGGGACCTCTTCCGCGCCTGAACCCGTCCCTATATGTGTGTGTGTGTGTGTGTGTGTGTGCAAATCATATGTGAAGGAGTTCCAAAGTGAAAAATGCAAACTTGAACACTAAAATATGCACTTTTCAGAATTTTTTAGGTTTTCACATTTATTATTAAAATATTGCACAATTAGTATTAACATTTTGGATATTTAGTATTAAAAGATTGCACTTGCAAAAATGTGAAAGTGCATTGCACTTAGGGTTTCGATTTTAAAGTTTATAATTGAGTTTTTGGTTTTATTTGGTTTTGCTAATAGGGTATATTATTGCATATTTTAAGTGTTTAAGTTTGCAAAGTGAAGTTGACGATAATTACGAAAATGCTATCTCATTTTTTTTAAAAAAATATTATATGATTCGTCCGATTTTTACAAATGTAATGCTGAGATTTGCTTTTAGTTTTCTCTGGGGTGTGTTTTCATTGGATCTTAATGCCCAATACTTGTATTTAAATAATTAATTCAAAATATATCAATGCAAGATTATACATGAGAAGTTCATTATAGTTTGCATTAAAATTAATGTTTGCACGTTCCTGAAAACAATTATCTAAATATTTATTGTAGTTGGTATGCTATTAGGAAGTAGATATCACTTTTGGTTGTAATTACTCTAAATTTTGTTAATTCGATTTTGGATATGTTTGTCATTGTCTTCGTCTTCATTGCTTGTCCAATTATTTTATTGGTAGTGTCTTATGTGCAATTGAGTTACCGGTGGTCTAGTGCTACTTTGCAAAAAGAACATATTTGAATCTAAAAAGGTCAACATTATTATTCTTATTTTTGCGTGATTGTTATTTCAGTCTCATAATTATATTGGATTTAAAGGTGATGGCTTTGTTGTATGATTTGCAATCACGAAAAGCGTAAGAAGAATGAATATGCATTACTTGCACAAATTGAATGCTGAAAATATACGAAAAGAACTAATAGAGAATGAAAAAAATCATATCATCAGCATACCTCTTTCACTTATATCTGAGAAATGGCTAACTTAAAATCGGCCAATAATGCACACTACCTTCAATATGATTTTCCCAACCAAAAAAAAAAAACTTGAAGGCTAAAAAAATTCCCTAACTCTGGAGGAATCAATCCCAAAATCTGGTTTGTATGAAGTTGCATTTGTACTAAACTTTTTACATTTGACAAAACAGAGGGTATTAAACCAAAAACATTGTTGTTATTAAGCAAGAGCCACCACTTATCGAGATGGAATCGGTTGAATAGGCAAGTAGTACGGGACATTTAATTGTCTTAAAAATCAAAGATCTTGGCTGGTGAGGCTCAACCAATTGCTATCACTCTCTCGTCTCCTACATTCGCTTCAATAAATACTCCACAAGATTGATGAAGTCACAGCAGATGCTGGCCAATTAGATGCAGTTGGTGACTTCGACATCGAAGAATCAATTTCAAGCTTGAATGAGTTTGGTATTAGCATTGATTCCAGTTGAGTAAATATTCATGTTCTACATAATGTTAGCTATGTTGCTCAGTGATAATCTGTATGTGGATTAATGTCAGGTCTATGCAGCAAAAGCTTCATGAAATCATGAAATCATAAAATCATGAAAATTTTCTCTATATTAATTATGCAGTTCTTTAGCTCTCATATGAGGATTTGTTCTAAACATTTCAGGTGGTGTGGGGTCTTTTGGTTCAAAAAAGTTTAATTTGCTTCATAAAAATTTCCATTTTACTATTAGGAGGAAGTTAAATATGCAGACCCCAAAAGCAAGGTGATTCATTGACGCTTTTGTGTTATTGATGCATTGATTTCACTACAAAAATGGTAAAATTAGTGAAGTAGAAGGTGATGTTTAATTGATCAAATTGACAATAGGCGGACTTCAAACCAATGCTTAGAAAACTTTTGGCAACTCAGATCATCCAATATTGAAATTCTTACAATATGCACCTGAATTTCAAGAAGAATATGTTAACTTCTTGCCCATTTGTTTTGTCTCTCTCAATTTGATTTCCCCCCCTTTTTTGGAAGGTTTTGATAAATGACACAATTATGTATAAAAATGAAGATATTTTTGAAAGCAACTTACACCTTACAATCTAATTAGTTTTGTTACATTAAAGAAATGCATTAAATCCCTAACTTCATTCCCTTATATTTATAAAGTTGACCCCGCCATTTTTTAGCTATTGATCATCCTAAATGGATGGATCAAATTAGTCCACACTTATCACGAGAAACCTAGTTCAAATTTTTTCATGTTTTACGTACATACGTGTATATATATATGTATATATACATATATATATATATATATATATATATATATATATATGTATATATATATACACACACACACACACACACCTCCCCACATGAGAACTAAGGAGTAAGGACTAATATGAACCTTTGGTCTCGAGTTTGTGTATCATCATGATTTTTTAGATTTATTCGATTATTTATTTTCATATAGTTATGGAAGGGTGAATTAGTAATTTTTTGCGCATTTAAAATCCTATTATTATTATTTTTCAATGTTATGCATGATTTTAGAAGGTATATTTTTGGTAGGATTGTATTTTTGGAAGGATTGTGTACTTCCAATTCCATACGTGTGCACTTCATATTTCTTCAATGTGTACTCTAGTATAGATTCGTATACATCTGTAAATGTGTGCATATGGGATTAAGATATGCGGTATGTGTGCACTGCATTGTAGTGTTTTGTGCATTCCAAGATTCTGTGTGTGTTTCTATTTCAGTGTGCACATTTAATCCAAGTATGTTGGTTGTAGTGTGCACTGAATCGGGCATCATATGCAGTGTTGATTTGCTAATGTCCATGTCATCATTTATGTCAAGTCATTGTCTGTTGTTCTTGTCTTTGGATATATGTGCGAACATGTACTATTGTGTGTGCATTTACGTACCTTGTTGGGTTTTAAATATGTGTGTTCGTGTTGGTTTTGTTTGTGCTCAAATTATAAACTCATTCATTAATATACACAAATTTGTATATATATGCACATATTTGTTAAACATGACCCACAATTGCCTAAGTTATATAAAAAATATATATATATGTTTAATTGTGTATTTACATAGAAAAACTTAAATTAAAGATAATATACACATATGAACTTATTTTGTTAGGTAGAAAAAGATATTTATTTTGTTGTTGACTTACTTTTTTATTTTTATAATTTTAATATTAGGAGAGCTATTTTTAGGAACATAAAAAAAAAAACAAAAACAAAAAAACAAAAAAAAAAACAAAAAACAAAAGAAAAGAAAAGAGTTGAGAACATATGTTTTCCAAGAATAGTGAGGGGGAGTTTGGTTCACGGAATTTTGGATTACCTCAGGTAATAGAATTACCTCCAGAAATGTAATGTGAGATTTTGGGAATATAAGATTACCTTATGTGTTTGGTTTGGATTTTGGAATATAATATTACCTTGTTTAGTTTAGGATTATATTTTAAGTTATATAGATCAATTTACTATAATGTCCTCAATACTATATATATATATATATGAATGAATATCAATGCTTAAATATTAAAAAAATAAATATATAAATATATACACATGTATTTTTAGTTATATAAACATATATTGATTTATTATTATTATTATTATTATTATTATTATTATTATTATTATTATTATACAAGGATTAGTTAACAATGACAAAGTTGGAATAATTCAAGGTAATCTATGGTTGTGTTTGGTTCGCAATTGGGAATCGGAATAGGAATGGGTATCAAATACTTGGTAATTGTAATGGATTTTGGTGAAAGTATTTTGCATGTTTGTTAGTAGGGTGGAATGGAAATGATTATTAATAGTTTGGGGAAACGGCTGTAGAGGAAAGAATGAAACCTTTATTTTATTAGGTAATGTGTTTTGTAATTAAGGGATAATCAAAACTCATAGTAGTGTTCTAAAAACCTGTCAACCAAATAATAACAACGACTTTGATACCTATTCCTATAGCTAAACCTGTCAATCAAACACATCCTAAATTACTTAAGAAAATGGGTAATTAAATTACCTTGAAATATTAAAGTCACATCAACTTTGAGGTAATATATCATTACCAGATAATCTCATAACTTGAACCAAACAAAATAATATAATATTACTAAATTCAAATTACCTAAGTAATCTCATATAAGATAAACCAAAAATCCTTACGGACATCATACCTAGAGATCACTTTTGATTGATTTGGGACCAAAAGAAAACTTTGACCAAGTATTAGAAGAGACCTTTGATAGGACCAGTCGACCAAATGAGAAGGAATCTATTTTGTATCAGAAGAGTTTATCAACACTTTTTTTATTGACCAAAAGAGTTTTGTAATACTAGTTTTATTATAAACTTTTGAACTTACACGTGAAAATAATTAAACCTCTCAATTTTAAAAAGTTACAAGTAAACATTCAAATTTATCATTTTGGTTCATCTAAATTCAATAGCCAGTTATTCACTGTGAATAATAAGTCATTAAGGTTTCGGCGACTAAATCCAATAAACTTGTGAATATTTATATCATTATTTTTTGTACTATCCAATTTATGGTGGTCTAGTGTACGTATTAAAAACCATCACTTATAAAATAATAATAATAATAATAATAATGAGTGTTTGATTAATTAAATGAATGATTACACAGAGTCCTACATAATAATACTACTATAGTAAGTCCCTGAACAATAGGCCACTAACAAGGAAGACTAAACCATAACCACATATGAGCCTAATATATCTAACACACCCCCGCAAGCTCAAGGTGGGATGGACACAACATTGAGCTTGTCACGGAGAAGAGCAAACCGTGATGCGGGTAGAGGCTTCGTGAAGATATCGGCTAGTTGATCCTTCGTGGAGACAAAATTAACCTGAAACTCGCCTGAAGAGACCTTGTCACGAACAAAGTGAAAATCGATCTCAACGTGCTTAGTCCTCGCATGGAATACCGGATTTGCACATAGGTAGGTGGCGCCAAGATTGTCACACCATAGAGTCGCCGGGCGTTGAGAATGAAGCCCAAGTTCACGGAGGAGAGAGCATATCCACGTGACCTCAGCGGAGACATCTGCTAGGCCCTTATACTCAGCTTCAGTTGAAGAGCGGGCTACAGTTTTCTGTTTACGAGAAACCCAGGAGACTAAGTTGGTGCCAATGTACACGGCATAACCGCTAGTAGACTTTCGATCAACCGGACAGCCTGCCCAATCGGAATCAGAGTAAGCATGGATATCAAAAGACATTGATGGTGCTAGACGGAGACCATAACCCAGAGTCCCTTTAATGTACCGGAGAACACGCTTCAACAGGCCCCAGTGCTCAGTAGTTGGTGCATGCATGAACTGGCACAGACGGTTGACAGAGTAGGAGAGATCCGGCCTGGTAATAGTTAAGTATTGAAGAGCCCCTGCGATGCGTCTATATTGAGTGGGATTGTCAAATGGTTCATCAGTCGAGACCGTTGAGTGTGAGACAGCAGCAGGCGTGGAAAGCGGCTTGCAGTCTGTCATGCCGGCCCGATTTAATATGTCGCCCATATAGCGGCGCTGCGACAAAATGATTGAACCGTCAAGTGATAAAGTTTCAATCCCGAGAAAAAAACTGGGCTTCCCTAGGTCCCTGATTTTGAACACCGAGGAGAGACGCTGCAATAAGGTGTCCAGCAAAGTCGGAGGGGTGCCCATCATTATGATGTCGTCAACATAGACCAGTAGAAAGACACGAGCCGTCCCAGCGGAGTAATGAAATAATGAAACATCAGTCTTGGATGAGCTAAAACCAGCAGATAATAAGAAGTCATGGAGTCGCTTGACCACGCCCTCGGAGCTTGTTTCAGACCATAAAGAGAACGCTGCAAGTGACAAACGAAGTCCGGATGTCCTGGATCCTCATACCCTGGTGGCTGTCGCATGTAGACTGTTTCAGCTAACTGGCCGTTGAGGAAGGCATTATGAACATCAAGCTGGCGTAGAGTCCATTTCTGAGAGACTGCAAAGGAGAACAAGAGCCGAACTGTGGTCGATTTAACAACCGGGCTAAAAGTATCAAAGAAGTCTTCACCAGCAATCTGATTGAATCCCTTTGCGACAAGACGGGCTTTATGGCGTTCAATAGTTCCGTCTGCTTTCCGTTTGATGCGATAGACCCATTTGCATCCAATTACATTCATGCCTGGTTGTGGTGGTACCAAATTCCAGGTGTTGTTATGGAGCAAGGCATTAAACTCTTGGTCCATGGCATCCCTCCATTGCGGGTGACTGACAGCTCGAGTGTAGCAGGTAGGCTCAGGAGAACTCTCAACCGCAGACAAGGCGTAGAACTGTTCACCTGTTCCCCGAGTCATGTGTCGTAGACGCATGACATGTCCACGCTGTTGGGCTTGTTGAGTGTTGGTGGAACTATCTCGAGAGCTGTCGGTGTTTGATAAAACCGGACTACCTGAGCTTGGTGAAGTTGTGGGAGCGGGAGAGATACCTGCAGTGTCCAATTGGGGGCCCTCAATAGCTAAGGGTTGAGCAGCTTGTGAGGGCTCCGGGTTAGGTGCAACCGTGGTGATGGGACTAGAGCCCCAAGGTGAGCTGATTGCAGACAACATGTTTGATCCACACTCAGAAGAAGCTGTTGCAAATGGAAAAACAGATTCATCAAATCTTACATGGCGACAGATAAAGGTTTTACCTGTGTTGATATTTAAACAGCGATAACCCCGGAAAGATGTAGGATAACCTAAGAATACACAGGGTGCAGAACGAAACTCAATTTTATGGCGGTTATAGGGGCGTAAGTATGGGAAACAGAGACACCCAAAGATTTTGAGAGAAGTGTATGTAGGTGGTGTTTTATATAGTCGGAAGTGTGGGGTATCAAAGTTTAGAACCGAAGATGGTAGTCGGTTAATTAAGTAGGTTGCAGTTTCAAACGCGGTATCCCAATATTTGAGAGGCACGGAACTTTCAGCTAACAGAGCAAGGTCGGTTTCAACAATGTGTCGATTCCGACGCTCGACTCTGCCGTTTTGTTCGTGCGTATAGGCACAGGTTTGCCTGTGTACGATGCCAAGGGATTCAAAGAAAGTATGTAGTCGGCGGTATTCACCCCCTAGGTCCGACTGGATGGCCTTGATAGAACGCGAAAACAGACGTTCTACCATGGCCCTAAAATGATCAAAAACTTTATAGAGATCTGTTTTTACACGTAGTGGGAAATACCAACAAAAACACGTACTGTCATCTACGAATAAAGCAAAATATCGAAAACCCTCGGCAGAAACAACGGGTGCCGGACCCCAAATATCTGTGTAGACAAGATCTAAAACATTACAACTGGAAGTATTTATTCTATCTAATGGGAAACGCGATGACTTTCCAAGCTGACAGGCTGAACAGAGTTGTGGGGAACCGGATTTATGAGAAATAACTGGACAGTCACGAAGAACACGACGAAGGGCTCGATCATGAGGGTGGCCTAACCGACGATGCCAAATAATTGGTGATGCACGAGCGGTGAGGAAAGCCATGTGCGCCCGTGGTATGGACAACCGATACAGACCACCCGAACACGGTCCTTTAAGAAGTATTTCCTTGGTGATGGAATCCTTAACAAAGAACGAATCAGAGTGGAATTCAAAATAAACATTATTATCGGATGTAAATCGGTTAACAGATAATAATGGAACAGACAGGTTGGGGACATGCAAAATATCATAAAGATGCAAGGATTTTGAAACAGTGGGAATCGCTGAATAACCAACACGAGATATAACCAAACCTGTACCATCTCCCACGCGTAGAACGTCCGAACCGGCATAGTCATCCGACCGTGACATCATGCTGGCGTCAGGTGTTGCGTGGGCAGTAGCGCCGGTGTCGGGATGCCACGCCACAGAGTCGGCGTTGACGGATGCGGCTTCGCCGTTCACAGACACATGTGCCTGTGGCGGATTCTCGGTGTACCGGCGGTAGCAAGACAGCGGTGTGTCCATGTGAGCGGCATATTTGGCATCTGGGATTGCCGTTCCGTCCTCGCCCACCATTCCAGCGACCACCGCCGCGGTTGCGGCCTCCTCCGCGGTTGTGCCTGCCACCATCGCCGTGATTGCGGCGTCCGCGATTCACATTCATGGCCACCGGAGTTCCGTTCGACGGCACAAAATCATCAGAGTATATAAACTCTTGGGCCTGAAGGAAATCGGCCAGTTGTGGCAGAGTCACCGGAGTTCCAGTCACAGTGAGCGACGCGGCCATGGATCTGTATTCCGGTCGGAGTCCGCGGAAGACATACAGATTTTGTTCGTCGAGGGAGATTGCCCGGCTAGCCAAGGCGAGATCTTCGACGATCAGCTGCGCCTTTCCTAAGTACTCCGCCGGCGACATGTCACCTTGCCGAAGGGATTGAAGGCGGCTGAGCAGGTTGAGGCAGCGAGCACGAGTGGTTGAGCCGAGCACCGTTTCGATCGAGAGCCACACCTCCCGGGCAGTGGAACGACCGACTGCCAGATACATTACCTCCTCCGAGAGGGAGGAGATGAGTAATGACAGGATGCTTTGATCCTGTTGAGTCCAGACAGAGTGCGCTGGATTCACCAATGGTGGCGCCGCTGGTTGGTCCGCCGTGGCAGTGGCGGCGACGGGCGGCGAAGGTAGATGGCTTGGTGGACATGGTGAATCCCCATTAACGAACCCAATGAGGCCTTGACCGCGAAGGAAAGGGATGATCTGTGTACGCCAGAAAAGGTAATTCCGTGTCGTCAATTTGATCGACACGAAATGGTGGGCGGAGTTTAGTTGATTTGGTGTGGCCGGGGATGTGGCCGGAGATGGAACAACGGCAGTAATGGTGCGGTCAGAGGAAGAGTCGGCCATGATAGAGAGGTTCGCAAGGTTTACGTACGGGAAGGAAAAATAATAGGGAAAAAAATAGACCTAACGCAGTCTGATACCAAATGAGTGTTTGATTAATTGAATGAATGATTACACAGAGTCCTACATAATAATACTACTATAGTAAGTCCCTGAACAATAGGCCACTAACAAGGAAGACTAAACCATAACCACATATGAGCCTAATATATCTAACAATAATAATAATAATAAAATTACTTCTTGCAGCCAAGGATCTTGTGGTTTAGTGGCACCAAGTTGCTCCTATCCCTTCTTTATATGGGAGGTTGTGGGTTCGATCCATCCTTCAATGGAGGCGGTATTGACTTTACTACATTATATTGTGATATAGTCAATAGTATTCAACTAAAAAAATTACTTCTTGTCCTAAAATTCACATAGTATTCAATTAAAAAAAAGGGAAAATGGCACTTTTCCCCCCATGTTATGTGTTTATAGCACTTTTCCCCCTGTGTTATTAAAGTGGCAGTTTTTTTCCCTCAGTTATTTTAAAAGTGGTAGTTTTCTCCCTTGTAATATTAAATTGACATTTTTGTCCTTAAAAATAACCATTTCATTTATTTTTATTCTCCAATCAATTATTACTAATATGTATGGAAGATCACAGTTCGATACGAACCTAATCGAACACTGTAGCAATTGAACTTAAATAGTATAGACGGTTACAGTTACGATTCAGAACCGAAAAAATAAAATAAAATAATTGTTGAATTTAGACTATTTTTAAATTAGAAATAAAATTATAAAAATAAATAAATAAATAAATAAACAAATAAGTTTTGATTGGCGGTTCAAAATCAAAATTGGAATCGAACCGTACCGATTTATCAAAATAAGTGTTTGATCATTTTTACTATATATGACTGTGGTTAAGTTCTGGTTCACGGTTCAACAATTATTTAATTTTATTTTTCGGTTATAAATCGTAACTAGAACCGTCCATACTATTTCGGTATGATTGCTACAGTGTTTGGTTAGGTTCGAATCGAATCGTGGTCATCCATACCTATAAGTAATAATTTTTTGGAGAAGAAAAATAAATGAAATAATTATTTTTAAGGGTAACAATGTCAATTTAACATTTCAGGGGGAAAAACTGCCACTTTAATAACACAGGGGGAAAAGTGCTTTAAGCACATAACATAGGGGGAAAAGTGCCATCTTCCCTTTAAAAAATTACTTCTTGTCCTAAAATTCACTTTCAAATAATAGATAATCTTTTATTGCCAAAGACCTTGTGGTCTAGTGGCACCCGGTTGCACCCCACACAGAAGGAGGCAATATTGGTTCTTTGTACTTCATTTGGTTGAGAAAAGTAGCTATCAACAGATACTACATCCGATTGGCGATTGCACCCCACATGGAAGGAGGCAATATTGGCTCTTTGTACTTCATTTGTTTAAGAAAATAGCTATGAATAGATACTACATTATAACAGAGTCAATAATATTAAAAAAAATAAAATCTTTTATTAAATAATTAAATTATAACACCTAAACAGCTCAACAAACCTAAAATACACGTAAATGTGGCTGTACTTGACGAAAGACCTGGAAATCTGGAATGGTAGTACCAAATCCATCATGTACTGCAATACTACATTGTACTGTAATAACATTAAAGTTTGGTCCAACTACAATACCCACCCACCTACCAGAAATCAAGCTTAGCTTTGACAAGATTGCTTAACAGAATTTCATTCTGGGATCAACACAAATAAAACAGGCAATCTTTTAATTATCCAGAACAATAATATAATTTTGTAATTTTTAATTTTTGCCCAATTTAATTTCATCAATAGAGTCGCAAAACGAAAACACTTTACTATAATCTTGTAGTCTAGTGGCACCCAGTTACACCCCCATATGGTTCGAGCCTCAGCACTGTTAATGTTGACTCTTTGTGCTTCAGTAGGTTGAGAAAGTAATTATAAACAGAAAAACATTTTACTATGAGGCCAAATTTTAATACCTATTGACCCAGTTTGGTTTGCGCGAATGACCGTCATTCTTGTCTTTTAAAGGTATCTTCTACAATTAGGGCATGTTCATTACATCTCCTGATGTAACTCAATTTTTTTTATACGTATTGAATAACCCCTCACGACAACCGTCAGTCGTTATACCGTGGACCATGGATCATGACGGATACTGCAGTTGTATTGAAAGGATACTGCAGTTGTGTTGAATGGATGCTGCAATTGTGTTGAAAGGGAAGTATCGTCTCCTCTTAGGTTTTACATGTTTGAAAATCTGTCCACAGAGGAATTGATTATTGTAAATTTGATAAATTCAATTGGTGTTTCTTCCAGAAGGTGTGTAATTTTGGATCATAATTTGCTTTATATCATTATGCATCGAAAGAAATTAAAATAATAACTTAAATAAAATGGGAAAATATTTTATTTTTTGCCTCGCCTACTATAAATATTAAATACAGACCACATTAGCCAATCATCCTTCTCCGCAAGAAACACAAAAATCTCCGCACTTTCTTTTTCCTTCCAATCCGATTTGTCACCATGTCTCAGGTACTCTCTTCTATTCTAAAATTCATCAAATCTTGCTTGATATTGTTTGGGGTTTAACAAATTGCAGTTTTGATTAGCATGATTATGTTGAATCTTGAATTTGGGTATTGCTTTTTATACAAAAAGTTGGGATCGATCTTTACATGGATTAGATCAATTAATTGCCAAGAAATTTCTGGATCCCAGTTTCATGTATTTTTGTTGCTTGCTTGTTATTTGTCCAGATAGGATTTGTATGCTATTTCGATGATTTCCTTGCTATTTCAGATGCCTAGATAATACTAAATTGTTTCAAAATTGAACTTCAATCCTTTGAAGCTTCTTAATAAGTTAAAAAACCTTTGCCCTTTCAATAGTGTACATGACTTCAAAGTTTTAATCTTTCATTTTCACTTTTTTTTTTTTCTGGTAATGTTCAGCGTAATGGTATACATCATGTTTTCAGTGTGAAAAAAAATGAAGAAGAAGAAGAAGAAATGTTATTATTGGACTTTGAACATAGGAATATATTGATTTAGGGCCACCTTTTTATTTGAGAGAGGATGAAATTGGGAAATAACTAAACAAAAATGCAGTTTAAGTGGCACATGTTTTTGTTGGAGTAACCTGGGAAACCCGCAGCCACTACCCGAGAGTGTACACGGGTAAACCCTGCCTTATAACCTAGGTTTCCCATAGCTATCGGCTCAAATCAAGAAGGCAGGGATTCGAATTCGTGACCTTATAGTTACAAGTTTGTATCTGTAGCCAATTTGGTTGGGTTACCTCGTGGCACATGCTTTGGAGTCTGAAAAACATTCAGAGGTTCAGGTTAAACAACATTATGATTTGTTAGACCTATTGTCTGAAGTATTAGATTATGTGCAATGTTGATGTGGTTGTGTGTTTTAGAACTAGAACCAGAACTTCCATGCCCAATCCATTTAAGACGTACTAAATCTTTCTTTGTTCATGATTAATGCAGACTGTTGTTCTCAAGGTTGGCATGTCATGCCAGGGCTGTGTCGGGGCTGTCAACAGGGTTTTGGGGAAGATGGAAGGTATCTATCTTACCCGGTTTCCATCAATACTATATTGTGTTTTTTTTTAAAGAAAATATACTGAGTACATTCTTGGTGTCATATACACCGAGCTCTATCCTGTTAGCCTATATTTGTGAACCTGTTGACCGTGAATTTCACTTTTATGTTCTTTCTGTATATTTAGTAGTATATTGCAGGGAGATTCTGTGCTATATATTCTAAGATGTCTGTCTTTAAAGTATCAATACTTTGATCCTTAAAATGTCTTTAACCTCGAATCTTTATTTAAGTTGAAATTTAATTGACCGAATTTACACAAATTGGAGGGAGTATTATAACAAGATTATTGCGCGTTATAGACACTATACAAGCCAGTTTCTGTCAAGCCATCGGCTCTACTGTTTGCAGCCAAAATTTTAATTTTAGTATGGTTTAATGAACTAGGAATATAATGCACAACGAACGAGCATGCCCAAATAGATGCCTTTGATAGTGAGTCAGTGACATTGGCCAAAAAGGCCTTTCAAGTGAATACCTTATCACATAACGAAAATAATTACTATTATTGTTTCGGTATGCTAGCTGTAATGTTTATCTATGTATTCAGCCAGGTATAACGAATAATGCATTCTCGATCTCATGCTCTCGCTCACCTTGCTAAACTATGTTCAGGTGTAGAGTCATTTGACATTGATATGAAGGAGCAAAAAGTGACGGTGAAGGGTAATGTGAAGCCAGAGGATGTTCTCCAGACGGTTTCAAAAACCGGAAAGAAAACGTCATTCTGGGAAGCGGAAGCACCAGCTGGAACTGAAACAAAGCCGAATTCGGAAGCTGTGCCCACTGCTTGATGTGATCATCCCATCGCGGTGACTAAAAGCTTTAAAACTATATATGTATGTTCGTGGCCCATGCGCTTATTGGCTTTGTGACGAAGGTATCTGTACAACAATTGATGTTTAACCAAAAATAATTCCTAGTTTCTTATGATGTTTTACAAATGCTCTGGAGATTCTTAAGAAAGTCATTTCTCTTATATATATATGTACTACTATGCTTTCCTTTCCTTGCTTCATTACTAAATCTTGGCATTTTGAAGGACTTGAAACCAGAAACTGAACTGTGATTGGGAAATGGTCAAAACAATCCCCCTTCCCATCCCTATTTGGTTACTGTCCATGTTTTTTATCTCCAAAAAGGGAGGGTGTGTTGTGTTCATGTTTATGGAAAAGAAAACAAAATGTGTTTACTAACCATAGAAAATTTTCAGTGTTGGTAGAGAACGAAAATTCGAGAATATGTTGTTCATTTATGTAACTTGAATAACGGAGAATGAAGAATGAAAAAATTAAGGAAATTGAAGAACTAGTGAAAGAAAAATTAAAGAAATGAAGTAGACACAATCAAATAACTTNNNNTTTTTTTTTAAAAAAAAAAAAAAAAAAAAAAAAAACCATAGGATGAATACTGTGAAATAGTCCACAAAATTGGCAATTCCTCCTAATCTAACCTTTCTCTGCAAGAAAGATCAACAGCTCTAAACTAAAAGACTATGACAATTCTTTAAGCAACTGAAATTTTAAAGTGTTTCATACACCACCATAAAAGTAATTTCAAAAGTCATATTTTCTGAATTTTTTTATGGGCTTTTTAGTGAGGTGTGCACACCAACAATTGGGGCGCTAGGGTTGTCGAGGTCTGTTGAAGTCCGTGGTCAGTCCTAAACGACTTTGTGGTGGGACGGGTTAGAGCCTAGAATTTTTGGCGTGTGAGTTTTTTTATAAATTAAAAAAATAATATATATTTTACTTTTGAAACACAAAAAATAATATTATTTAGATTAAATTATTTGAATATAGAATAATAATATAATATTTTTTTTTATTTTTGAAGTTAGACCCGAGCCTATATGAGACGGGTTAGGGTTGCATAACCTTAGCTCGTGAGCTTTGCGGGCCGACCTGCAAAGTCACACGAAAAAAATTCGCAATAGGGCAAACCTAATGAGGTTGGCTGGCCCACATAAATAGAGTGGTGGCCAATAGGTCAAGTGGTCAACACCCGGACTTTTTTTTTTCTTTCTTTATTTTTCTATATTTTATTTTCTTTTTTCTCCTTTTCTTTCCTTATTGGAACTGCAAAAATTCGAGCGATAAACTCAATTGTTAGTGCTCTAAGGTGCACCAAACTAAATTATAAAATGCATTTGCTAATACATAAATGCACATTCTAAAATTCACTTTATAGCATTGCTCAATGCAAAGTCTTTGTTTTTTTTTTTTCTGTGCTCAAGTTTTCTACCGGGCGTCTTATAGCATATTTGTGTGTAAAACACGATTTTTTTCATTTGCAAAAGAATTGAAATTCAAGTATTTAAAATTAACAAATCAGTAATATTCTATAGAAGCATCAAGATCACTAGATGATACAGATTCCTTGTGATTGAAAGGCTGAGGATCCGGAATATACGGTGGAGATGCACATCTCAAGAGTGCCCAATTCACCCCATCAAAGAACGGATGCTGTTTGATGGATGTGGCCCCCATTGTGGACCCCATCCTCTGGGTGGGGTCCTTGATCAAGAGCTTCGTGATCAGATCCTTAGCTGCACCCGGCACCACTGGATCCTTGGGGAAGTCAAGGCATCTGGCCACAATATTGGACAGTGTGAAATCATCCTCGAGCCCTCTGAACGGCGTCGTTCCGTACAACAACTCGTAGATGAAAATCCCTAGCGTCCACCAGTCGACGGCGTTGCCGTGGCCCTCCCCCGTCACCACCTCCGGCGCCAAGTACTCGTGCGTCCCGACGAACGACATCGACCGCATGTCGATCGGCTCCGCCACCACCACCGGCGCCTTACGCT
>CM008341.1:28089511-28099823 GCA_002525835.2 Ipomoea batatas | reverse complement strand
TTATACAAATAAAAAGTATTATGATTTTTTTATAAATAATAAATAATTTATTCGTGATTTAATATTACATTTGTTAGTATGTAACCCAACTCGTCTCACAAACAAGGATTAGTGAAAGGAGCTCACACAAATTTTTGCCTTAAAATTTTTATCATATTTTATGAAAATTATAATAATTTGAACCAGTAGTTTGTAACTCAATAGCACATATGTGACTCTTTCAAATGGGACCTCACATACTTGACTTTTTGTATTACAACAAGTTAAGAATATATGTATGAACATGTACTACGTTGTAATATAGACCGTAATAATAAAAAAAAATGAACCAAAACTTTAGAGGAATAAAAATTAGAGAGTTCAAATCACACCATAATCAATTCAACCGCGTCAAACGCACGATTTTCTTAAAGTCTAAAAAGTTTACTATTCAAACGATGTAATTAAAATAATTTCTCATGAAGTAGAAAATAAGATAATAAATTTTAAATAATGATTTATACGTTAAACTACACGTATTGAGTTTAAATAAATGGGTAATTTTTATGTTATAATATTTTATTTGTATTCCATCATACTTTGTTTGAACAATTTTTCTAATGAGATTTACATAAATACATGTGACCAAACTAGTCCAATTGGTGTTAGCATAAACTAGACTATGAGTTATGATTTGATTAAATTCGTTTTTTAAAATATTAAGTTTTAAATAAAAATTTTGTAAATTTTGAGTCCAATATTAAAGAATATAATACCTATTAATTAAACATTGCTCTTCATATTGTAAATCTTATTCCAAAAAAGAAAAAAAAAATTGAACCTCATAGCAATTAGGTTTTTAAAAAATGAAAAAAATAATAATGATGCGAAAAAAAACATTGTCTAACATAACATACTGTAATTAGTTAATATTTAAATTTTATATTAAACAATTTAGTTATTATTTGTATATTTCAACATAAATAATAAATGTACAAAATGTAAATAGTTTGAATATTATTAACTTTTAATAAGATAAAAAGTAATAGATATATTTGATAAAATAGGGACGACAATTCTACTCGTACATGATACATACCCACATCTCCGTCCCAATGTGTAATAAAATACCTACACGATTTGGGTAATAGGTGCAAAGATGTAAAAAATTTTCTATATGGTCACCGGTATGGAGCGTGTGTGGGGGAGGTATCCCTGAGCTAGTGCGTAGCTTGGAAATTCTATTGCACTGACATCTCATTGTCTTAATTATTATTTTTTAAAATTTTTATATGTATGTTTTTGTATTTTTTTTTTATGAATTTTTATGTGTATGTTTTTGTATGACACTACATAATGAACTATAATATGTAATTATGTGTCTGGTCCTATTGACAATTCTGAAAACAAAACAAATGGAAAATAATTTTGATAACAATTAGTTGTTGTCATTGTAATTTTTTTTATTTGATTATTGTTCTAATTATAACATTTACTTATTCAAAATAAATTGTACACACGTATTATAGTATTCATTGCATCTTATGTTATTTATCCTCGCGAGTGCGAATATGAAGAATAGGGCAGGTCCCCACCCGTCCTATAGCCATTCACAGTCAAAGATTTAAATGAGTGGAATAAGTGATGAAGTATTAGGGGGGATTGAATGATAAACGTAATTAACATTGACCTGCAAGTATAAGAGGGCGTTTGGTTGGTATAAGGGAATTAAGATGGAAAAGAATTGTAATTCGTTGAAATTGCAATTCAATGAATAAGGTGGAATTGAAATTACAGTGTTTGGTATGCAGAAATAGGAGTACATGGAATTGAAAGGTAAGAAGTGATAAAATGACTAAAATGCCCTTATGTTGTGAAGTAGTAATAGTAGTAGTAATAATAATAATAATAATAATTCTTTCAAAATAATAATAATAATAATAATAATTTAAAAAAAAAAGACAAAGGGTATGGAAGGAGGGGCAAAATTGTCTTTATAATAACAAATTGCCCCTCCTCTCCACCGAATTGCAATTCATGTGGATACCTCATGAATTGCAATTCATCATTTGAAAGAAATTGTAATTCTGCAGATTTACAATTCCCTCCAACCAAACACTGTAGTTTAAAAATTCATTGAATTACAATTCTCACAAACTATATCCAACCAAACAGGCCATAAAGGTGGAAGATTAGGGAGAAATTTAAACAGAGCGGGAGAGAGACGTTGAGTGACAGGCTGGAGGGGGTGGGGTCTATAGGGAAGCGTGTGAGTGAGGTGTTTGTGTTGAGATGCGTGTGCCCTCTGCTACAGCTTCTGCTCCTTGGAAATACGGACTACCCAACACAGCATCCAATGCCAAACTAATATGTACCCAAAAACTATTCAATTGCTATCAATATATTGTACCCTAATAGGGCTATATTTGTAATTTATTTTAAAATGACATATTTGGTCATAGAATTATATTCATATTGACGATTCAGTCGCTAAGTTATGCTCATATCCACTTTTTACCCTTTATGAGCGAAGTTGGGCGTTTGGTCCACAATGTTAGGTTCCCGTCTTAACCGAACAAAAAATCAAAAACCTTCTATTATTAGAGAGGTAAAATAGGAAATTCACATCATATTATCTTTCTTATATCAAAACGTTTTTGCAAATATACAAAGAAACACTTAATCATCGTCTTTAGACGTGTGAAACACACTATTTTAAAAGTTTATAATTTTCCTTACTAAGCAATAAGGGAAATCAAACTATAATTTTTTAGATAGAAGAAGAAACACTGCAAGAAATTTTGGATGTAAATTCTGGTTTGATTACACATATTGCTTATTAAGGGAAATAAAAATTTTTAGAATAGTATGCTTAACACGCCTAAAGACGGTGATCAAGTGTTCCTTTGTTTGTTCTGAGTCTTAGGTTCGGTATACGAGACCCAGGTTTAACAAGTTATACGAAGATTATTGAAATGCTTTTGGAGTTGAACCTTGAAATAAGAGGTTGTAAGTAGAAAATATTGTTGCAAAAGTTATTTTAATATAAGAAGGAAAATAAAATGTGAATCTCATATTTTACCCCTCTAATAATATGAGGGTTTTGGGTTTTTTGTCAAGTTGAGACGGAAACCTAATGTCAGTGACCAAACTCGTCACTTTGCTCATAAATCAGGGGTAAAAAAGTAATACGATTATAACTGAAGGACTAAGTCAAAACTTAAGTATAATTCAGGGACCAAAGATGTAATTTGCTCAAAAATTTATAATCAATTACTAATAAAAATTTAAAATTTTCAATTAATTCATAAGTTAATCAATTGAATGCCCACCCCCAATTCATATAGTTACTCTGTCTTATTTTATATGTTTGATTTAGGCTTGATTGAAGTTATTTACTGATTTTACTCCATACAACTCACTTTTTATATAATATTAAGTTTTGTATTAGCATATTAATATTTGCGGAGTATATATTTAGAAATTATATTAAAAATATGATTAAACTAAAAATAAATAAATTTAAAAATAGTAAATAAAAATAATTGATTTAGCTCCGGAATAGTAGGTAAAATGAGATGAATAAAATAAATATTCCGTAGTAATAAAAAAAAAAATAGAATGAAAAAGATATAGGTGAGCATGCAGGTAGGGGCATAATGGTGTAAACACAATTACACAAACTACTCGTGAAGGAGGGTTTGGTCAAGTTCCAGCTGGAGGAGGCTATCCAAATATCCAATACAGTCCACAGCTAGCTGTTAATATTTCAAAAAAAAAAAGAATAGAATGCAGTTTGTGTCCAGTCCAATCTTTGCAAAAATGGTTTTTTTTTTTTTTTTTTTTGAAAAGGAGCAAAAATGGTTATTCATAATCCATTTGTTTCAATTGCTGAATTTGGTATGGTCATTGAGTATTGCTTTGGATCTACGTACCCATTATCACCAATTATATGCCTGCCTATCAACTTTAGCAACAGTAAACAGATCCATGTTTTATGTTAATGGTGCATTTGAAAACCCGAAAAATGATTTCTGATGTTTGGTAAGAGGGGGAAAATGAAAGTCAATAAAAAATAGGTACATGGTCAATGAAAAATATGGGTGTTTTTGGGAACACAATTTCTCTTTTTTTTGAGAGAAGTCAGTTTTCAGAGACAATTTCTCCCAAACCAAGTTTTTCAGAACCAACATGCTATTCACTGTCGCCTTCGCCCTTTGCCGTTGTTGTTGCCCAACAGCTAGGTCGTCGTCGTCGCCACGCCCAGTGCCACCATTGATTGCCATGCCGAGATCCCACCGTCGTGGCCCCACCATCCATCTTCTTCGCCAATGGCCATTGTTGAGGGGAAGGATTTCGACTTTTGGTTGTGAACTGTTGTGGGGTTTTAAATATTATTATTATTATTATTATTATTATTATTATTATTATTATTATTATCATCATCATCATCATATATTTTAAATATTGAAAGTTAAAAAATAATTCTGTTTATTTTCTGAAAAATGAACCCAACTCACCAAGACAGTTTTTTGAAAGGTAACCAAACACGGGAAAGGAAAATATTTTCTAGAAAATGACCCATTGAGGACATTTTCTTGCGGGCCATTACTATTCCTATCGGTAAGCATGCTACATATCGGAAATAATTTTACAATTGCATTGAAAGAACGAACTAATTCTGTATAATTAAGCTTTATGTGTCAATGAAAAAATGTAGGCGCTCTATATGGATAGGATAAAGTTCTGTGTCAATATAGTGCCCCGACAAAGACCATCAATCAACTTACTTTTTTGGTCGATTCGATTATCAGTTATCGATTATCGGACAGTTAATTGATATTTTGCTCACCCTTACCAAGAGTCCTCCAACTTCCACCATCAGCACTTAACTCTGCAAAATAAGCAACACAAAATAAGAAATAAGGAATGTAAAAGTTAAAAAAAAATAAAAAAAAAATAAAAAACTAAAGGAAATCAAGTACAAACAGTGTTACCTTTCTCAAACCTTTCCAACTCTTCCAGATTTTTCCCAACATATAAAAGGAGTATTTGGCATCTTAAGCCAATCTTGGGTACATACCAAAGCTTTCACAATTTTTGGAGTTAATGAACTCCTAAAATGATCCAATACTCTCTCAGATGTACGGAAGGCAGATTCAGATGCAACAATTGAGATTGGTATAGCTAGGACATCCCTGGCAAGCTTAAGGAGGATAAAAAACATTTCAAAATTAATCTTCCACCATCTCAGTATATGAAAGGAGTTTTCATACTCAACTAATTGCCATATTCAAGTATTTATCCAACTCAGTTTTTTTCTTACCCCCAGATTCCAATCTTGATTTTTTAATTTGGGACTTGAGTATCACAAATTCCCATAATATGATAATAAATTTAATAAATCAAAATTTTAAAACTAGGGTTTGAGGATTTATTTCGTTTCTCACAAATATCCAAAATAACAAGGGTTTCTTTGTACAGATATCACCACTCGAAGTAGACGACACAACCATAGCACCACTACACCAGCTTTCACCAGACAACCACTCAGAGTAGAGAGAACCCAGTCTCAGAGAAATCCGAATCGTGTAGGGAGAAGAGAGAAGAGAGAAGTGAGAGCTCAGACAGAGAGAACTCGGAGAAGGAATATATATATATATATATATTTGATCCTGTCGATACCAATTCAAGCAGTGCATGCATCATCAGTGAATTGAGTAGGTGCTCCTTGTGTGCCATCAACATAGCCTAGGAGACCAAGGCCGACTAACGTTGACTTCATTTGTCTTACCAAACTGGGAAATTGGTGTCATTCAACCGGATGGGGAAGTGGGTTGGGGCAGTTAAATGAATCAACGATGTAGTTGTAGGAGCGGAAGCCATTGAGGGAAGGGAATAAAAATGAGATGGGATCTTTAAGAAAATTCTTGCTTGGAGAAATACGGCTCTCGATACCACGTAGAGGTTGTGAAGAGCTTGTGTATTATTAAGCTAAAGTCTATAAGCTATTTATATATATACAGATAAATAAAATATGTAACAAAAGTAACAATAAAAAACTATTTTGCAGGACGAAACTAAGCAACAAATAAATGAAAATAGTATCATTAATCCTTAACAGAAAGCAGGGTAACATCAATTTTTTTTTTTTTTTTTTTTTGCATGTTAGATTGGAAGTAATTCATGACAGAAGAGAGAGTATAACATCACTTTTGAAAGACAATAAGTGTGTTTACTAGTTATATATATTTAATCATTTATCAGAGAGTACACAGGTTTAATTGCACGAAGTGTCTCTTCCAAATGGGAAATCATATGTTTGAGCCTCAGTGGGGTAATATTTAATTTTTGGTGATTCGGTAGGTTGAGAAATTAATTATGATAGATATTACATTTTAACAGAGTCAGTAGTACTTTTACAAAAAATTATAGTTTAATTTTAAAATTACTGTTTTTAATTTTAATATACGTTGAAATAAAGATGATAATAAATTAAACTAGTACTTACTTTCACAGAGTAGCAGTGCTGTCTAAAATGACAGATCCATTGAACCTCTTTACAGTGCATAAAAGAAAACTCCTTTGATTCCACTTTTCTTCATCGGTTGATCTATCGATCATAGTTATTACTGCCCACTAATTGTCATTTTCTGGGTGAAACGAATAACAACCTGTCACTTACTGTGAAAGCTGAGCCTTAGCTTCATTAATTATTGTTTTAATGTTTGTTTAATCATGGATTAGTGTCCTGATCTACTAACGAGACCAATGTTCACCGAACATAGCTTAATTGTGTGCAGTTTGATGGTTTAACAAAGATGCTCACTTCCCCTGGATCTTTTAGCTTTACCATAACTTTACTCTGAATCCTACAATTATTTAACAACAAATTTTCTTTATTTGAATTGTTACAATTAATTAATAATGGCAACATATGGATTTATCATTTAATTAGTGTTTTCTTTTATCAAAACGAGGGTGTTTATAATTCATTTTCACCATGAATTGTACACTTATGCACATAAGTAACCAATCCAAACCCTGGCCTTAATGTTCTTGCCACTGGTTCTTTGAGATTTCTCATCGACTAGACAAATGTCATGGGGTCGAAATCTTTTTATTAAGTAGGACTAAATGTATTTTAAAATAAGTTGAAGTGGTGTGAGAAACCGTTAAAGGAAAATTCAAGTCCATTCGTTCCTTAAAATTGATTCGCTGCCCTCAAAGATGTTGGGGGTGTTGTAACGTCAATCTCACAGGATGTATAAAATTGGAGTACAACAATATAGTTGAGGAGCACCCAAAATTAAAGATAGGCTTGAATCGTGTGCACCCGCAACCTGCATACGAATGTTGTCCAAAAATTGCTCAGGCTACGTTATGCCAAAATTTTGAACGGATTTTTCACGTCCCATACGTACGAGGGAGAGCTTATATGCTATACAACACAAAATCTTCAAAAAAAGATGATTATAAATATATTTTAGTGCAAATACACATTCATTTATCAGAGACAAATGCTACCTATAAGCTTTTCCAAGTACAATTTTCGTAACTCATATGGGTAAGTTTGGGGGCCACGGGAATAACAAGGAATATAAAACAATAATATCCAGAAGAAACGTAATTGTTTAGCATGCAATTGAAAATTAAGAATCCCAAGTTTTGAAGAACAATAAAATAAAGAGTATATGATATGATGGTGATGTATGCATGGGTAAGGGTAAGGGTAAGGTGCAAAGCCCTAAAACCACGGTAGCCGTGAACAATAGTAAACAACAATTCAGGGAGTGTCTCATGGGTGTTTCCCAGCCTGGATATATATATATATACATTTTTTTGTTTCACCATTCCTTAACATTGCTTGCCTCATAAATACTTTCTCATTATATATATAGAGAAAATATCATTTTCAGTCCCTCAACTATAATACATGTATCAATTTTGGTCCTTGACTATTAAAATTTTCAAATTAGGTTCATGACTATTCAATTTGTATCACTTTTGGTCCTTGACTATTAACATTTTCAAATTAGGTGCATGACTATTCATTTTGTATCACATTTGGTCCTGCCGTTAAATTTTCCGGCCAAATTTCCGGCGAAGTCATCGGGGTTGGCCGGCGTTTTCTATTTTTTTTAATTATTATTTTTTTTATTTTTAAGTTTTTTTTTATTTAAAAGTTACGTAGTATTAACATAATTTTAAAAATAAAAATTAAATAAACTAGTCGGTCACCGGTGACTTCGCCGGAAAGTTGGCCGGAAAATTTAACGGCAGGACCAAATGTATTACAAAATGAATTGTCATGCACCTAATTTGAAAATTTTAATAGTCAAGGACCAAATGTGATACAAATTGAATAGTCATGCACATAATTTGAAATTTTTAATAGTCAAGGACCAAAATTGATACATATATTATAGTTGAGGGACTAAAAATGATATTTTCTCATATATATATATATATAGGCTTACGATCAGAACACACCATCAAGAGAAAATTATAAACTAATTTTAGTTTTACATTTATAAAATTTGAATGGATCAGATCAATCTTTTTTATTCTTTTCTAAATATATTGACAATTTCATAATTATGATCAACTTCATTATGCATTTTAGAACATTATATTATGAATTATATATATGTGACAACTAAATATGCTAAACCCTAAACAGTAAAAAGTGAACCTCTAAATCAAATAAAATGAAGAATGCAGTCATAAACTCTAAAATTCAAACCCTAAGTGCAACGCACTTTTGCATTTTTGCAAGTGTAATTTTTAATACTAAATGTGCAATATGTTAATACTAAAATGTTCATTTTGTAACAACTAAATGCATGTGTAAACTTGAAAAATATGCGAAGTGCAAATTTTAGTATTCTAAATTGCATAGTAAAGTTGGTAATAGTTATGAAAATACAACCGTGTTTAAAAAAAAAATCTGGTATGATCTTCTTCTTTTTTTTTTTTCAAATATAAGACTGAGATTGGTTCTTAGTTTTATCCTAAGGACTTGTTCTCATTTGATACAATACAGTGATACACACACAAGAAAAATGATGGTTTAGTCCATTAGTTATACCTAAATTGTAGACCCAGTCCATGAATTATTATCATATACACATTTTCTCATTTAATTATCTTGAAAGTGAAAGTTTCAATCCATATATTACTTATGAATTTTGTTATCATTAATAATTTATTTTGAACTTCTAAATTATTAAAAGACATATTGGTCATTTCGTACCATTTTCTCAAATTCTATCTATGAATATAATCTCCATATATAAACCACCATATTCTTTTTATATTAAAAAAAAAAAAACTTACCACTAGGAATTCATTTTTCTTTTGCTATTTGTTTTCACTTATTTAGCACATTCAAGACTACCAACTAATTTCAATTTCATGTTTTTGTCATTACTCCATGTATGCTAAATTCAATGTTTGAGGTAAAATAATTATACTCCGTATATTTTTTTTCAATATTTATTTCATTTAATTTAAAGACCAATAAAGATAATTATTTCATCCACCCAACTTCCATTAAGGGTGTGTTTGGAAAGCAGGAAAATGACTTCTGAAAAATGTTTTCTGGAAAATGAGTCATTTTCCAGAAAACAGTTTCATTTCCGGTGTTTGGTTGCATTCTAGAAAATTGTCTTTGTGTGTTTGGTTCATTTTCTGTAAAATGAATCAAATTGTATAATTTTACATTTTAATTATTTTTTTTAAAATATAAAATAATAATAATATATAAAGTAATAATTTTTTTAAAAAGTAACATATGTGGCCATTTTGGTCAAAATAATTGTTGAAGCCAAGTCCGGAAAATGACTTCTAGCAAAAAAAATTCGAAAGTCATTTTCCAGAAAAATGACCTCATTTTCCTTGGTCAACGGAAATTATTTTCCGTTGACTGCATTTTCCAGGTACTGCCAAACACCCAAAGCTCGGAAAGTGATTTCCAGAAATCATTTTCGGGCTATCAAACACACCCTAAATCTAAAACCAACAACATGATATGATGAAAAAAAAGTAGGGGTGGGTGTTTCGGGATTCGGTTTGATTTTTTCAGTATTAAAAAAAATGATACCATTTCTTTTTAACATTATAGTTTCGGTTCGATTTCGATTCGGTTTGAAAAAGTTCGGTTTCGATTTGGAATTGGTTCAGCTCGATTTTAGAACTCCAAAATTTAGGTTGTGTTTTGTTGACAGGTTTAGCTACCAGGAATAAGAATCAAAGTTATTATTAATAATTATCATTCTCATTCCACCCTAGTACCAAATTAACATGCAAAATACTTTCACCAAAACCCATT
>CM008341.1:28067111-28078033 GCA_002525835.2 Ipomoea batatas | reverse complement strand
TCTCATAAATCTAGATACCTATGTACAACTGTCTTTGATTTTACAAAAATGACAGAGTTACCGGCGACGAGTAGACGATAGACTTACTGCATGCAAACACAAAACTCCTTGTTATAATGACGAACATCATGAGAGAAATTAAATAGAAGAAGTCTAGAGTAATAGCCAGTTACCGATGCGAATCGCGAGAAATTAAACCGAAGAAACGGAGAGTAATAGGTGTCAGCAGCGAGATTTCTCTAGCTAACGAAATCCGACTTGCTGCAAATGCAAAACTCTTTGTTATAATGGTGACCACCGCAAGAAATGGAAGAGTCAGAGTGTGCCGCGAGAAATGGAAGAATCGGAGTGTAATAGCAAAACCCTAGCAAATTTTACACATCAAAACTATCAAAAATAAAAACTCACCTGAGATTGTGAAGAAAATGCACCTTTGTGAAGAGAAGATTTGAAAATTGGATGAAAAAATGGAGGGGAACTGTGTCTCTGCTGCTGAAGAACATTGGGAAATGCAAAAAAAATGGAGCAAAATTTGATAAAAATGAATTAATAAAATTGAGCTAAAAAAGCCCATATCTGATTGTTAAAAAAAGTAGCCCAAAACATAACTAACCCATAAACTAAATATGACCCAAATTATGTGACCCGACCCGTCTCACGGATTAAGACCCGTGAGACGGTTTCACACAAGTGTTACCCTATATTTTATGGGGACCGTTTGTACAATAGTTCATTACTTTATGGATTAGTATACAAGTCTCAACAACTCACATAATTAGATGAGACTTTATTGTACATTTGTTGAAATCGATCAAGGAAAATTATATACATGCATTTACTTCAAAATCAAATTAGCTGTGTGGGGATCTTTAATTTAATATAATTTGAAAATTGCCAAATTAAATTTTGTGATGGTGCGATAGTACATACAATGGAGATGAATGAAAAATTAATAATAAACTTATTGCTTTTAGGGATTCTACTCTTACCTTAGCAAGCACCTACAAGATAGATATGATGTTATCTCAAAAACAACTCTACTCAATCAGTTTTGTTTGCCCGCTTAAGAGACATCGGGAATTAAAAAACCTCCTCTCATATGAAAAATTAATATAATCAGCATTTTATCCCATAATTAAATAGATCGACTGGATACAAATAAAGATTAATCTGAATATAATATGAGATTATAAGTGATGTCTCGTATAATTAGTGCCTAGCTACTAAAAATACTCCGTGGTCTAACAAAAGAATAAGTCTATTCTACTCTACTTTTGTTGCATAATACCCAATTAAGTGATATACATATGAGTAATTTTTTTTTTTTAAAAATAGCAAGATTCTTCTTCTTCTTCTTCTTCTTATTCTTTTTTTTTTCTTTTTTTTTTGAATGAAACAATATAATAAATTTTGCTACTCTATATGCTTGTACAAATTAAACCATGGTTGAAAAAATCGCTAGGCGCTCCCCAGGCGCTCGGGGAGCGCCTAGCGCCTAGGACGCCTAGCCAGGGATTAATCGGCGCCTAGGCGTCCGTGTATTTTTTTATTTTATTTTTTATTTTTTAAAAATTAGTTTAAGTATTTTTAATTTTTTAAAGACTAATAATTATAAATTATATAATACTATATAGTTAATACTAAAATATTAAATATTAACCTAAAAATATCTAAAGTTTGTACAATTTAGGATTATTTCGCTCAAAAACGATGTTGTTTTGAGTGAAATAACCCATTAAAAAAAAGAACAATAGTTAATCGACCGACTAGAAGGCCTAGTCGGTGCCTAGTCGGTCTAGTCGACGCCTAGGCGGTCAGCGCCTAAGCGGCCTAGGCGGTGCTTTGGCGGCCTAGGCGGAGCTTAGGCGGCCTAGGCGGTCTCCTAGTCGGCCAGCCGCCTAGACCACCATTTAATGTGATACGCTAGGCGGTCGACCAGCGCCTAGAGCCTAGGCGGGGATTAATCGGCGCCTAGGCGGGATTTTTGCAACACTGAATTAAACACAATCCTTATTATACTATGGATCAGGGTTCACAGTGCATTATGTACTTATTAATAATTGTGTCTTATTTTATGAATTTCTGTTTCTTGTGTTGTGAAATTCCGTATCTAATAATCAGATTTGAAAAATAATTAAGTATATATATATATATATATATATATATATATATATATATATATATAATATGTGTATGTGTCTTATGTTACGATTTTTTGTGTCTTGTGTTATGAAATTCTGTACTTTACAAGTATGAATTATGTACATCGTTGCTTCAATCTAGGGTCCAAAATGCTACGTGGCAATCATTATTGCGCGGACCGTGGTTCACACAACTGTGTGGATCACAATCTAAAAATATATAAAGTACATTATTCTAATTCATAAAATACATTATTCTAACACATAAACTGCGTTATTCTAACTTATAAAATACATTATATTACTCCAGAAATTTCATTATTCTAACACATAAAGTACATTATTCTAACTCATAAAATATATTATCTTACATTCTTACCCCAAAAATTTCATTATTCTAACACATAGAGTACATTATTCTAACTTATAAAATATATTATCTTACTCCATAATGTTCATTATTCTAAAACACATGCGGAGCAAGAAACTTTTTTTTTTTTTTAACATCAAAATAACGTCGTTTTTGATCGTAATTTACACAACTATGTCATCTATGAACCACAATTGACACAATAATTTGTCGTGAGGACCTTGATCCATGATATAAATTGCCAATTAAATAAGCTTAGCTAAATTCGGCAAAAGCTATTAGGCTAAGCCTTTTAGCTTGGTCAAGACCTTGGGCCTCAATAGTTCTAAAACCAAAGTGTAGGCCCAAAATCCCAATACAAATGGATCTGTGCTGTGTACATTTCTCATGTGCTTTCTGTGGGCTAACATTCATTCTTTTTAACTAATATGAATTTTTGGTCATTCATTTCGCGAGTTAATTGACCTTTTCTCAAAATGGTCCGTAGCTATGACCTTTTCTCAAATCGATCTTATAACTTTTAATTGCATCTAAATTGGTCTTCCGACTATTGAAATTTAAATCATATTAGTTCTCCGTTAGCATTGGTGTTAAAACGGAGAGCAAAACGGAAATTTCGCTCATCTATTATATTTTAATTATATTACGAGTCCATTTCTCATATTGTGAAACTTTTTAGTAAAAATTAAGTCTTCATCTCCTCAAGCTGCGGTAAAAAATCTTCCTGATTATGTTTGTCATGTAATGAACATGTTGGTTCCCTAATAAAAATTAAGTCTAACTCAAGGATCAAATATGCCATTTTTTCTAATAAAAATTTAACATTTTATCATAACAATTTTCCTTTTCTTTTTTAATACTACTTATCTTTTTTTTTTTTTTTTTTAATGCATTCTAATATGGAAATGAACATGATGTATAAGAAAAAGAAAAATATTATGATAAAAACGTTAAATTTTTATTAGAAAAAATTACATATTTGGTAATTGAGTTAAACTTAATTTTTATTAAACAACTAATTAATGTGTTCATTGCATGACAAACATAATCAGAAAACATTTTTTTTTATCGTAGAAGAATACTTAATTTTTACTAAAAAAATTTCGCAATATACAAAAATAGAGTCATTAAAATAGAGTAAATGAGCTGAATTTTTCATTTTGCCCTCATTTTACGCGTGACACTACTAATTTTTTGGAGAGTAATTCTACATATACTCCCAATTCACACTCTCATTTTCTACTCCATATGAGTTGGCATGTTTTGATTGCTTAATCTTATAGGGGGCCATGATGTTTATTTATTCCTTTCTTTCCATCCTCCAATCAAATTTGGACACAAAAGGGAGTAAAAGTTGGGAGTTTGATTTTGGGAGTGCATCTAGTATTTTTGTTTTTTGGAAGACATGTATAAGATTTGGAAGTACTAGCTTACATAAACGAAAGGGTCATTCTCAAGGAGGCCAAAAATAAGCCCAGCAATGCCACATAGGAACATGGAGAAAGTCAAGAGGAATGGCATGAACTCTACACTCTTTGTCTTCATCACAACCCTCACCATTCATCAAATTTTCATGAAGATGAAAAACTACTAATTTTTTGTTTTCCTAAAAGAAATGATCATTTTACTTTAAAATTTGAAAATATAATATTATTATCATAATAGCATACAGGATGACAAATAGTTATCCCCTTTTGCCTATACTGAAAAGTTATATATTAAATTTTAGAAGGTTATCACTAATTTAACAAACACGTGCCAAGACCTTGTGGTCTAGTGGCATTCAGCATGCACTTCCATATGGAAGTGAGTGAATTCGAGTCTCAGTGAAGGCAAACTGTTGACTCTTTGTGTTTCAGTAAGTTGAGAAATTAGTTATGAACAAATACTACATCGTAACAGAGTCTATAGTACTCAAAAAAAAAAAACAAACAAGTGACATTTTAATGCTGCCATAGATGCTAAGTGTACTATTTATTATATTTTTTAAAGAATATTTTCTTTTTTTTTTTTAATTATTTTAAGACAACCATCAATAGCAAAGGTGACCATTAGTCTCATACAACAGTCGTTATATCGTAGACCATGGTTCACAAAGCTTTGTCGACTATGATGGGGGATAGGCTAAGGCTCGATACCAAAACCTCGGCATAAACAAAAGGGACGACTGATGAAGAAGGAAATAAGAACGAAGAAGCCGAGCTTGAATGACTCGGAGGAAGGCACGATGGTACGGTGTGGGGCGGTCGATGATGAGTCGGTCGGCTGAGGGTTTGTTAAAGAGGTGACAAGGTAGCTGAAGATCTTAGACTGAGAGTGATTGAACAAATGCCATTGAAATAGTTAATTACCATGGAAGAAGGGTCGAACCCAAGGAGAGGAGTCATCCCTGATAGACCTAAGGGCCATGGCCGAGGTAGGCAAGGCGGTGTAAGAAAGGCGGTTATGAGAGTTTCGTAAAAGCGTCAGGCGGTGGAAGGCGGAAGATATGGAAGGAAGATCGAGGTAGATCAGGAAAGAGTCTAAATGTAATAAAGAAAGAATTCCTAACTTGATTATGGTAGTTTAAGGTTTCCAAAGGGAGAAATCCCTCCTAGCTTGTATAAATAGGGGTGTAAGGCCTTGAAAGAGGCATAAGCAATTCTCTGTCAAAACAAGCAAAAAGAAAAGCAATTTAAGAACTCTTAACAAGTAACTTCCTAAATGTCAAAACACAACTCAAAACCGTTTGCCATCCTCGGCAATATCGCCATTTTGATGTTGTTGTTTAGTTATGGTGGAATGCAGGTGGTAAAACGAGGAAGAAGTTCTCCGAGTGTCGTGTTCTCAAGGATGACAAATTGGATTCAAATTACGTGCTGGCATTTAGGATGTTAAGAGGCAACAGTTACAAGAATCGCTAGAAAACAAAAGAATCATAAGGCAAGAGATAAGCAAAGGTAAACTAAGGGAAGGAAAACAAGGAGATGGATGTTCTATCTAGGTCTCGTGCTTGATCCTAATACGGGGGTTCTAGACAATGTGACTCGGGCTCAATCAAGAGAGCCCACGACACCATCACCGGGTGGCGTCACACTCCATATTCCCGGTTCCTCATTCGGATGGGGCATTCTATCGAACACTTGGTCTACCACTCATCTCGAGCCTCATCCTTTCGAATCAAGGGCGGGGATGTGGTCAATTAGGACTCATGTAGATCCCCTATCGCGCAATCTACACTTTCCCTAACTTGGCTACCTATTGTGGCCACAATGGCACCAATCAATCCACACATCAACCACACTTGACATAAGAATCCTAATTCAACATTTCTAGAATCAAATGGAAGAATTGTATCAAATCAAGCATGATAACTAGATTGGAACATCCAATCTCTAATTCAAAGCTAACTAAGCATTGCAATCATCAAAACAAAACAAAACAAATCACACATTAATAGATCCAAACTCAAATTGCTATT
Source organism: Ipomoea batatas (assembly GCA_002525835.2). Classification (NCBI taxonomy): domain Eukaryota; kingdom Viridiplantae; phylum Streptophyta; class Magnoliopsida; order Solanales; family Convolvulaceae; genus Ipomoea; species Ipomoea batatas. Next base: position 28,072,062 of record CM008341.1, on the reverse strand, counting down.
GAAATTAAAGGAAAAGTAAAGACAAAGTAGAGTTTTACCAAGCTAGGAGAAAAACTATTACACTTGATCTTCAATTCCAAAAGCAACTTCAAGATCTACACAACTTTCCTATCTAAACCTAAACTAAGAATGGAGAAACGAGAGAAAAATAGAGCTTTGCAAATCAGGATTGATCCCCCCAAAGTGTTGGGATATGATTTTAAATAGCTTTCACAAGCCAATTCCCCAAAATGCCCTTAATGACTCCGCTCCACGCGGGATCCACTCGTGGAGCACACGCGTGGACCCCTACTGGAATGGTTCGACGCGTGGGAGCTGCGTGGAGCCTCCCTCGGCCGCTTCGCTTCTTCGTTGCTTCCTTCTTTGGCCTCGATTCTTGTTTTGTTCAGCGGGAATGGCTTCGAAACACAATAAATAGTAGAATCTTGCAAGAATAAACACATCAAATCCCTTTACACACTAAATTGATCACAAATGGGCATAAACGTTGCATTTAAAGTCCTCAAATCGACCCTTTTTCTAACTACTTTTGGCGCTTATCATGGTGCATGAAGTTGCCCAACATTCGGTGAGTAGTTTTGGGCAGTTGGCCGAACTCTTCATAACACATTATGCTACCAATCTGTGTCCTAAGAAAAATTTCATGTATCTGTCAGGAATCAAGCAGGAACCTAATGAGCCACTAAGGTCGTTCCTGGAAAAATGGAAAAATGTGGTTTAAGCAGTCGATGACTTGGATGATAACACGATGGTGATCCTGTTCATAGAAAACTTAAGGTTAAGAAAGCTGTATACTAACCTCCATACCGATTGGCCGACCTCGTACACTCAGGCCATCCAAAGAGCTAACCGGCATGCTGATGTTGAGGACGCAATCAAACAGAAAAGAATCAGAGAAGGAGGGTCATCTTGACCTAAAAGGCCTCGGGCAGAGGAAATACGACCGGGAAAGTTTGATAATAGTTGGCTAGGTTGTCAAGAGACTGGTCGGAACCCTGAAAGATCGAGTGTCCCATCGTTTCATCAGCAACCAGACGCGGTATAAGAAGTTCAGGCTCAACCTCCGCCACCCGAGGTACGACCGACCAATACGCCTCAAGCCACTGGTGCAAGTAAGTATTGTCGGTTGCATCGATCGACCACTCATTCGATTGAAGAGTGCGATTTCTTGAAGAAGGTAATGGAGGCTATCATCCAAAGAAATGCGCCTACTCCTCATAACCAATGGCGTTAGGGTCTACTATGGCAGTGCGGGAACCCGAATCAGTCTGGAGAGGGTAACCACGACAAAGGAAAACAGCTTGCTTCAGGAAACGAGGAAGCAAACTGGAAGGGTAAAAATGTCATCAATATGATCGTTGGGGGTCCCGAGGGATGTGACTCAGCCGGATCAATGAAGGCTTGGGCTCGACAACTATATGTCGGAGCTATTTATGGTCGAGAAGCTAGCGTAAAGAAGGCATGCCGTGAACCCATCACGTTCATAGATGAAGACTTACCCTTGGGGGCTGGACCCCACTGGGATGCCTTGGTCATAACTATGGACATAGTTGGCACCGTTGTAAGACGAGTGTTGGTAGATACGGGTAGCATTGTTAACGTGCTATATTTAGATACCTTCAATAAGTTAGGATTAGACAGAGATGTTCTTAAGCCGGTCATGACCCCCTTGGCAGGGTTCACAGGTGACTCAATAGAGGCCGAGGGCTCCATTAAGTTCTTAGTCGAGCTAGGGACTTACCCAAATGTCAGAACCGATGAGATGGAGTTTGTGGTCGTCTGATTGGAATGTTCTCATAATGCAATCCTAGGGTGGCCAGGACTGGAAGATTCGGGGGCCTTGATATTATTGCGACATTTGTGCATGAAGTTACAGACGCCTACTGGGGTGGGGTTGTGCGGAGTGATCAGAAGGTAGCTCATGACTGTTACTTACAATCCTGTCGCAAGATAGGAAGATCGGACCTGCGGATTCATACCATCACCAAGAAGGAGGACATAGGGGAACGTACTTTAGATCGACCCGAGTTGGCAGTTGAATTAGAGGAGGTAGAGATTGATCTAACCCACCCTGAAAGACGGGCGAGGATCGGAAAGGGCTTTCCAGATATTGTCAAAGAGTCGGTTGTGCAATTGTTGAGAAAATACAAGAAAATCTTTGCATAGGAACCTGAATATATGCTGGGGCTAGACCGATCCATAATCACCAATCGGCTGACGGTAGATTCGACTTACCAACCTGTAGTCCAGAAGAAATGACAATTCTCGACGGATCACCGCGAGTTTGTGAAGAAGGAAATTGACGCATTGCTGGCTGCTGGGCACATCCGAGAAGTTAAGTATCCTAAGTGGTTGGACAATGTGGTATTGGTCCCAAAGCCGCCCACGTGGAGGATATGTGTTGATTACACCGACTTAAACAAAGCTTGCCCTAAGGATCCATTTCCATTGTCGGGGTTGATGGATCTCAGCGTTGCACTATGCTTACTTCCCAGGGGGTCACCCATCCCGTGACTGTCAGAAGTCAAGCACGCTTAACCACAGAGTTAGGTGGACATTAACCATTTAACCACATTCTTCCATGGTAAGCCACAGCGCCACGTCTCGAATCGAGCAGGGGCTGAACTCGGCCAACCCTGCCGACGCCCTACAATCCCAGCACCTGCATCAACCTTTGATCACCAAGCCCAGCTATGCAGCATGCCTGACTCGGTCCGCCTGCCTCCCAGCACCTACATCAACCTTTGATCACCAAGTCCGTCTGACTTACGCCCACATCTCACCTGGGACTGGACCTTTGATCACCAAGCCAAGCTATGCAGCATGCCTGACTCGGTCCGCCTAACCTACGCCTATATCCCACCTGGGACTGGACTCGACTCTCGCCTCGCCATCGATTCGAACCCGTGACCTCGGCTCTGATACCAATTGATGGATCTCAGCGCTGCACTAAGCTTACTTCCTAGGGGGTCACCCATCCCGTGACTGCCGGAAGTCAAGCACGCTTAACCACAGAGTTCTTTGGCTATCTGGTCGACATATCCTACTTAAAACCAATTGGTGATAGGTAGGTGGACATTAACCATTTAACCACATCGCTCCATGGTAAGCCACAGGGCCACGTCTCGAATCGAGCAGGGCTGAACTCGGCCAACCCTGCCGACGCCCAACAGGGGTTATCACCAAATTTTCATGCATGCGGCCGATGAAGAAAAAACCACCTTTGTGACTCCGGACGGGGTGTACTAGTACCGAGTTATGCCCTTTGGCCTGAAGAATTCTGGTGCGACCTATACTAGAATGGTGTCTCAATTGTTCAAAAACTTGCTAGGCAAGTCCATTGCTGCTTATGTTGATGATATGCTTGTGACACCCCAACTTTTCACAAGCTGAGATAGATATAACTTAACATAAAAGCTATAGATCTCAAGAACTAATCATAACCAAAGTGGAAGCATATATAAAACTTGAAGGGTGTCATGATACACCTAGGTACAATCCTTCCTAGGTGCACAGGCTATAAATCCAAAAACAAACATAATCCTCAAACGTCATAGTCACAGACTAGTCAAAGGTACATGATCCAAGGCATAGGCACACAGGCTTGAAAGGAAACTAAACATAATCTAGTCTAAGCAAAGCATCATAACGATGTAGCTCTAGCGCGCTCACGGCTTAGACTACTCCATACCTGGAAAACATTTAGAAAACCATTAGCAAAAGAATGCTAAGCAACCACCACTCACACTCGTGAGAACATACATAATATAGTAAGCTTGTAAATAGGTTTACACACCCGTATAGAATATATACACTAACGAACTGTTCTTTGTTTAAAATCTGAGACTCAACAACAATAAGCTGAATAAGCCATAAACCAAGGACTCTCCAAGTAAAACCAACATCTAATGCGAATGCATAAACATCAAGTCTATACACGAGATACCAACTGATTCACAATACCAACAAAATGAACACAAGGGAACCAACTAAACCGACATATCAAGGAATAACACCAACTGAGGTACAACCTCCACCAAAAGATCATAAGGAAACCAATCCTACCATCCTGACAAAATGATGTTTGTATGTGGTGAGTGGATATGAATGTGGTAAAAATAAGAGTCAAGACTCCCCGAGTGTCGTGTCTCTCAAGGATGACGAATGGGAACCGAATGGGTGTGTTGGCATCTAAGATGTTGAAGGAAAAGAGTTACGGGAATAACTAGGAGTTGGATTCATTGGTAAGGGAAAGGTTGATAAAAGGGTGTGTAAAGTAAAGAAAAGTAAAGTGGAGATTGGGGCTTTAGGCTTTTCTATATGGTTTATCTTTAGATGGTATTATGAATGCAAACTGCGGAATAGACTAGGGAGTTCACAGCACACTACCAAGTGGCATCACACTTTGGACTCCCACATCCTCATTCGGTTGGGGCATTTCATCAAACACTTTGTCTACCACTCCTCTCGGATCTTGTTCTCTCGAACTAAGAGCGGAGATGTGGGTGAGTGAGACTCGTGAGTGGCCGCTATCGCGCACACACTCACTTCCTTTGAGTTTGCTACCTAATGTGGCTACAAAAGGCGCAAAGCTTAAAGAACATCATCCACACAAGTTCAACATCCAACAAGCAAGCAATTCATAAATTATAGCAATAATATTAAACATCCACATAGATCTACCATGGGGCCACCAATCCCCTTTCTAATCTACTCTAACATAATAAGAAACAAGAAAGGGAAAGGAAATTCAAAGAAACAAGTAATAGATATAGAAATTAAAGAGAATGGTTACCACCCCTTGGAAAAAGGGGGCCTTACAACCTTGATCTTGAATCCCAATCTTCCTTCTTGCCCTTAATCTACTATATCTATCAATGGAAGGAATTTTCCCCCAAGAGGGGAGAAAACCCTCTAGATCTATTGTGACACCCCAACCTTTCACAAGTTG
>CM008341.1:28046242-28066701 GCA_002525835.2 Ipomoea batatas | reverse complement strand
CATACACCCTTTCCACACTTAGAAACAAACACCGTCCTCGATGTTTCCATAGAGAACGGAGGAAAAAGGATATATGTTTAAGGGTTCTACACATGCCCCTTTTCCACACTTAAAAGTGTGAATTGGGCTAAACAGTTCTAACAAACAAACTACATCTATCACAACAATTTCATGCAGCTCTTCATTTGCGATTCTAGAAAATAAAGCATACTAAAACAGGGCATTAAATTAGGATAAAAGAAATACTTACAATTTGTATCCTTAGAAAAGTTTTGCAATCTGAGTTTTCCCTTTCAAGATTGGTCTTCATGGTTGTTGGTGGAGTGGTCCTCTCTTCTTTTATTTGTGGGTTACCTCCCATAAGCGCCATGTTTAACGTCTTTGGCTAGACGAAACGTGCATGATAAAACATAAACAGAAATGCAGGTAAAGTTATAAACAGAAAATAAAAAGATTGTCCACAGTCAATTGTTCAGAGTTAACAGTTCACAAGTCATCATCATTAAGATTTGTCTTTTCATGTTCTTCAATTTCTTCATTCCTTTATGCTCTCCTGATTTCCTTGATCTCCTTTGAAATTTCATCCAACTTTTGCATCTGCTCCAAGTGCAATTGGTACTGGAAATTCTGGAGCGATCTCCAATCAGTTACTAGGGTGAACCAGCTTGGAATGTTGAAGGTAGAGGAGTTGGGATCTTGCCCTTCAGGTTGTGGTGGGGGCATGGACGGTCCGGGCTCAACTGGCGGTGGTGAATACATTGAAGAGTCTAGCGGCGAGTACATTTCCGAAAGAGATTGAGAGTTGAACGACGTCGGAGAAGGAGTGAATCCTGGGGACGTCAAGAGCGAGGTTGTGTGATCATCCGCCATCTCCTCATCTATTCTTCTTCGCGCTAGTTTTCTCAGGTGAAGTTTTGCAATGTCCTCGGGTGATAAAGGAACTACATGCGCTCCTGGAAGTCGATGTTCGAACCAATTCATTTTCATCTAATTGCCCAAGGAAATGCATAGCCTAGTCACCAAGGGGCCTATGAAGATTGCCCTGGTTGACTCTTGCTGTTGAGCTACGAGCAAGTTTCTACAGATTACACTCATGTTCACAGAGTTTCCGGTGTCCATGCTCCAAAGCATAAATAGTTCCGGCTTTGAGACCCTGTCGTAAGTCTCAGGCCTTCCTTCCCAAGAATGAGCGATTACTTTCCACAAAACCTTTAAATCTTCTCTTACAACCTGAGAAATTCTCACTCTCGACACCTCCCAGTCGACTCCTTGCCTTGCAATTTTTGACCAATATGTTCTTGGTATATCTCGGTCTCTAAAGTCATGTCTCAGTCTCCTGTACCAGTGCTTTGATTGATCTTCCTCATTATAAAATCCAAGGAGAACTCCCAATTGGTTGGCCGAAATATTGTAGTCTTGGTTGAAGAGTCTAAACTGGATGGTGGGGCTGTAGAGATCTCCAGCCATTCCATCAACTTTCAGGCTTGCGATGAACTCATGTATTAGAGGGATAAAAGTATCCTGTCTCCAACTTAGCAGGTTGTTCCAATACGGCTCTGCAATCAACCTCTCTAGTCCATATTTGCATTCATAATCCTCTAGCACTCTCAAATCCACGTACCTCCATTGCACAATAGGGTAGTTTAACAATTGCCTATACCGACCCAACATTGTAGCAGTCATCAGCAGAATTTGCGTTTCGGTGGGTACTTCTGTGTAATGACAGTTAGTGTCCCTGGCATTGTTTTCATTTACGGGAGCTTTCCCTCTCTGGAGCCTTTGAGCAATCTGTTGTGCAAGCTCATATGGCGAAGACATCTTTTCCTATATAATAGGTAAGCAAAGAAACACAAGGAAAAACACTTGCCAAACTTAAATATTGATTATGAACAATATTGCACATATCTTAAAAAGAAATCATAAAAATTCAATGCATGCAACCATTATTTTGATATCCTTCAACAATTCTATCTTCTATATGCAAGAATTAGCTCATAACATTCCACACTCATTTCATAGTCAAAAGGTCAACACATAGTCAACTTCATCTTTTACCTCTAGACTAGCTCAAGGTTGAAAAATGGAAGTTTCATGAAAGTTAAAATTGGACCATCTAACTAGTAGAATATAGCAATGTGGTGCCTAAAGAGTAGGAAAGTTGCAAACTTTACCTATCATGCTTACTATATCAACAAGCTAAGGATCTCATCATGACAAGAGAAAACCCAAATCAAGAAATTTCAAGATCTAGTCACAAAGAGATGTTAAAACATGAAATTTCTAGTCTATAGAAGCAATGTAAGCTTAATATAAGTCTATCAAGTCATCTCATAACAATATATCTCAAGAAAGATGTCACACAAGAAAAAACCCATGGATATATTCTTCAAAATAGAACAAGTTCTTCATTAAACAAATGAATAGCAAGGAAGAGTATGTTCATACCTTATAAATGACTTAGAATCTTTGAGAAAAGTTGAGAGACTTGGAAGGAAATGCTTAGAAAGTGTATATTTTCAGCTTGGGAGAGGTTTTGCTCGTGGTGGGGAAGAAATGAAGCAAGGAAAGGGTTTTAAACCACTTCGCGCGAAAATCCGCGAAAAGGTCTGGTGCCCGTCCACGCATGATACCACGCGTGGTGGTGGGCGTGGGAGCTCTCTGGTCAGATCCCACGCCTGCTCACACGCGTGTGAGCGGCGTGGAGGCTCTCTGGAAGTTTTCCACGCCTAGCCACACTCGTGGTGGTAGCGTGGAGGTGTGTTGTGTGTAAGCCTACCTCGGTTTCCCTTTCTCCCTTGGTTAGCGATGATGTTTGTCGATTGATTGTGGGTAATTTTATAACTCTCGGTTGTTGAATCTATACTTATTAGTTCAACAGAGGTTATAGAAAAATTATTTGTAATAAAACTAATCAAAACATACTATAAAAAGTAAGAAAATTTTCGAGAAAAAGTAAGATAACATTGGGACTGCCTCCCAAGTGCGCCATGGTTTAATGTCTCCTGGCCAGACATAATGTGGCCTATCCTTCGAGGCACACCGATTTAAGGACCTTACCAAGCGTCCCATGAACCTTCGCTTCAAGAAATGTCCCAAGGTGGGAAACATCCTTGAACTCCCACAAAGATAAAGGAAGAACAGTATACGTAAATAAAAGATTTTTAAGCTCAAACACCCTCCTTAATTCTTCTAGGATGGTGTCTACTTCTTTTCTTTTGTTCTCTCTTTTCCCCGTAAAGATTTTTTCATTTGTTTCTAACCATATCTCCTCACTCCCTTCCTCATTCTCAAGTGTGGTCAACTCTCTCCACTCAACTTTTTCCATAAGATCGAACGTGAAAGATCCATTATTTCCTACCATTCCTTCCTCACTTTCCCTTCTCTCGTCCTCCCAAAAATTACTCTCACTCTCACATGAGTAAAACGAAGCATCATCCCCCTCACTCATCAACTCACTTTCACCCAAGATAAAAGATTCATCTTCCAAAAAGTTAAAGCAATCATAATCATATGTAATGAAAGTATTAGTGCAAAGGGAGTCATCTACACAAGTATCAAGGGTATTTTCAAAAAGAGGAATAGGATTTTCAAGAATATTAGTGCAAGAAGGATTAGGAATTTTGCCACATTTTGGCTCTTCATCCTCCCACACCGTCTCGATGTCTTCATCCTCACTCTCCATCTCTACCTCCTTTTGATTTTCCAATTCGAAGATTGGAACTTCTTCAAGCACCGGGGCGTAACAATCCTTTATTCCTTCGAAACTCTCCCCTTCCTTAGTATTTTGCGCGTCTTCAACCTCCCGTACAATCCTTGGATGGGCTTCCAAAGTGGGGATGCCATCTATGATGGTAGAGTTAGCTCGAGACTCATTCATTTTCATGAGCTCCTCTATCATAGATAGCATTTTCGTTTCAACTTCTTCTAGTGGAAGTCCTTCCTTCCGGAGGGTAGCAAGGTATTCCTTTAGTTCGCTTTTAAATTTGGCTTTTAGTTTAGCCGTATCCTCCTTGGCCATCCTTGTAAATTCGTCTATTTTTGCTCTTAAAATTTCAATCTCATTGGTGGCCGGTGGAATAGAACTACACAGGTTGGTATGGGTATTGTAATAGGAAGAGGGTAGTGTTTCAAAGAAATGGGTAGTATTGTTTTCTTGATGAATTTGTGATGGAGGTGGGTAGTAGGTGTTTAGGTGGGAATTTGGGAATGATTTTGACTCGGGAGTATAGCTTGGGTCGAGTTGTTTCATCATTAGCACAAACTTACTCTCTATGTTTTGGGATATTTCTTTGGAGCTTAGTGAGTCAATTTCTTGGAAATTGGGTGTTTGTGAAGGGTAGTTTTCTTGGAAAAGTGGAGATGGTGTTTCAAATGAGTATGGTTGGTGACTGGGTGTATGAAATTGATATGGATATGGATAAGTGTATGGAGGTGGGTAATGGTATGTGGGTGGAGGGTAAATATAGGTGGAACGGGGGTAATAGTGATATGGTTGAGGTGGAGTATTTGCATAAGATGGTCCTCCATGGTGTGGGTAACCATGGGGATTCATTTGAGCACACATTGGCAAGCTTACAAATGAATTGATAGAGAAAAATTTCCTGCACAATAGCTTAGCCAACAACAAATAGTTTTGCAACTAAAAATAGTTGCAAGTGAGCACAAGATATTCAATATAATAGGAGCTCACTTCTTTAAACAAAATAATATAAATAAGAAAACAAATCAAAATAAAAAGAAAGCAATTCAAGAACTCTTAAAATTCTACTTCTAAGATGTCAACACTATTCGAAACCGTTTGTCATCCCCGGCAACGGCGCCAATTTGACAAAATGATGTTTGTATGGGGTGAGTGGATATGAATGTGGTAAAATGAAGAATCAAGACTCCCCGAGTGTCGTGTCTCTCAAGGATGATGAATGGGAACCGAATGGGTGTGTTGGCATCTAAGATGTTGAAGGAAAAGAGTTACGGGAATAGCTAGGAGTTGGATTCATTGGTAAGGGAAAGGTTGATAAAAGGGTGTGTAAAGTAAAGAAAAGTAAAGTGGAGATTGGGGCTTTAGGCTTTTCTATATGGTTTATCTTTAGATGGATTTATGAATGCAAACTGCGGAATAGACTAGGGAGTTCACGGCACACTACCAAGTGGCGTCACACTTTGGACTCCCACATCCTCATTCGGTTGGGGCATTTCATCAAACACTTTGTCTACCACTCCTCTCGGATCTTGTTCTCTCGAACTAAGAGCGGAGATGTGGGTGAGTGAGACTCGTGAGTGGCCGCTATCGCGCACACACTCACTTCCTTTGTGTTTGCTACCTAATGTGGCCACAAAAGGCACAAAGCTTAAAAACATCATCCACACAAGTTCAACATCCAACAAGCAAGCAATTCATAAATTATAGCAATAATATTAAACATCCACATAGATCTACCATGGGGCCACCAATCCCCTTTCTATTCTACTCTAACATAATAAGAAACAAGAAAGGGAAAGGAAATTCAAAGAAACAAGTAATAGATATAGAAATTAAAGAGAATGGTTACCACCCCTTGGAAAAAGGGGGCCTTACAACCTTGATCTTGAATCCCAATCTTCCTTCTTGCCCTTAATCTACTCTATCTATCAATGGAAGGAATTTTTCCCCCAAGAGGGGAGAAAACCCTCTAGATACGAACATATAGAAATCAAAGAATAAACCAAGGATACTAACTCAAGAGATAAAGATAATGTCCATAGATCATGAATAAATACTCAAGAATCAAGGTGAAATACTCAACAAGATGCTCAGTACACATTCCAGAATAAAAAGGTAAACAACAGAGTCAACAGACCACAAAAAGGCTCACTGGAACATAACTGGGAGTACTCTAGCGGTACGTGCTAACGGAGCAGAGTGCACCGCCACACCTCACCATCCCCTTCTCACGGAACACCTTGGCAGATCCCTTCATTCCGCCATTCCCTTCCGCATGAACAAGCAGATCCCTCTAGCAGAGCTCACTCCTCTGCCACTCCACACCCCACAGACACGTACGGAACGCTTGGACGGGACACATTATACCGTCCAAGTGCACCGCAAGTGCAACCCAGCACAGATTACAGACCCAAAATAGAAATACACTATACTCATTCCAGAATACAAATCATGCTCAGAATACTCAGATTACACATCTCAGAAGCCAATAAATCATGGAATCCATAACAAGAATTACTAATACACATCTAGATAGAAAGGATGATGAACACAAGTCCAACGATCCACAAATCAAGGTTCACAGACCATCAACAAAGCTATAACCCAAGAAATTACAGGATTCCAACACCAAATCATATGTATATAGATCAATAGTGTAAAATAGGTTTTAGTGAGACATGATGGTTACCTCTTGGAGCCTTTCTCAACCAAGCAATCCTCAAAACACCTCACAAAGCACCACCTCCATCTTGATAATCTTTTTCCCAAGAAAGATCCCCAAAAGAATATGATGAGAACTTATAAAAAGACTATGAAAACAAGATGATAAAAGATGCATTCCTAAGGAGAAAGAGTTACCCAAATGCTATAGATCCAAAAAGAGCAATCTTGACTTGAGATCTTGAAGGATGAAATGTAGGATGTGCTTAGGGTTCTTTAGAGGTGAAAGGAGTAGGATGAAATGTATTTGCAGGAAAAGAAAAGAGAGATAGGGTTGTAAGTACAAGGCTTTTATATGAGTAGGGAAAAATCCATACATATATCATGTATGTATCATATTAGGGTAATAAAACAAGGCATGAGCTTATTTATAATAAATGGGTCATCCTTACCCAAAATTAATTTAATGGATACAAGTATGGTCCTTCCAATAATTGGGTCATTACATAATTAATATATTTGTAAGGAATATAAAGGGTCCAATTAAAGAATATCCCTTACAAAATTAATTCAAGAAAATTGGGCATTGAAATAAATAAATAATTTCGGATGGGAAAATATATATCTATAAGAAGGTCGGAGCCCAATTAAAATAAATTAACTACACGGTAGAATTAATTACCAGGTTTTAAGGCTTGAATTAAAATACAGGGTATTACAATGCTGGTGATAAGCCTGAAAGAGGAAATTCGCGCGAACGACCTTGTTGCCAGTTTCTAAGTTATGGAGGAACACAATCTGAGATTAAACGCCAAGAAATGTGCTTTCGCAGTGCAAGGAGGAAAATTCCTGGGTTACATGGTAACCTGGTGAGGGATTGAGCCAAAGCCTAAAAAGGTTAGGGCCGTACTGGATAACAGCCACTTAAGACCATCAAAGAGTTGCAGTGTCTTACAGGTCGGTTTGCAGTGCTGAGCCGATTCCTATCTAAGTCGGCCAACCGATCTCTACCTTTCTTCGATGCTCTAAAGACTAGGGAAAGATTTTTTTGGTCGGAGGAGTGTCAGACTACCTTCGAGGGACTTAAGACATATCTACTTTCCCCTCCACTATTATCCAAACCAGTGGAAGGCGAGATATTATTTCTTTACTTGGCCGCCTCTCAACAGGCTATTAGCTCGGTACTTATCCAAGAAGAAGACAAAGTTCAACAACCTATATATTATGTGATCGAGCAGGCTTTGAAGGCTGCTAAAGTTCGTTACTCACCACTTGAAAAAGTGGTTTATGCGTTGGTGATCACGACCAAGAAGCTGGTCCCTTATTTTTAGGCTCACCCTATCCGAGTACTGACAGATCAACCATTGGCTGGAGTGCTCAAAAACCTGACATCTTCTGGTCGGCTAGTCAAGTGGGCAGTAGAGCTTACTCAATATGGAATCGAATACTAGCCACGCCTTGCCATCAAGGCCCAAGTATTGGTTGACTTTATAGTCGAATGCACATCTCAAGATTCAAAAGATGACTTTGTAACCATTCCCGAGTCTGAGGGATGTTGGGAGATGCATGCTGATAGTGCGTCAAGTCAAAAGCACTACGGAGGGGGAGTAATGCTAACTACCCCAAAAGGATTCCGACTATACTTTGCTTTGGAGTATCAGTTCAAAACTTCCAACAATTAAGCTGAGTATGAGGCTGTTCTCGGCGGATTGCGAGTGGCTAAAGCCTTAGTGGCCGAGAAACTTCGCATTCGAACCGATTCATGTCTGGTAGTCAGACAAGTGAAAGGGTCTTATGAGACTAAAGGAGAAAGAATGAGGTGGTACAAGGAAGTGACTGAGGGACTCCTAAAGGAGTTCCAAGCTTATGAGATCGACCATGTTCCTAAAGCGGAAAACTCGGAGGCAGGCGTTTTGTCCAAAATAAAGTTGGGAGGAATACCATAATACTTAGTGGGTATATGTCGGAAAGAAATGGTGGAACGACCAAGTATAGAAGCTCGGGATGATGCTGCAGAGAAAGTAAATGTTATAAGCCGGCCAGAGCAAAACCAAGGAGAAAGTGATAATGAGGAGGAAATTACTCTAGAGACCCAGGTGATGGCCAACCTTATCATGTTCAAAGAAAAGGTCGAGCTGCTCGATGACCTGGTGGAAGCAGCTTGGATCAAGATAATGGCACCGTCCTATGTCATGCAGGCCGGAATGTTGTACAAAAGATCTTTCGGGGGACCCCTTCTCTTATGTTTGTTCCCAGCCGATGCCGAAAAAGTGATGGAAGAAGCGCACTCAGGGATTTGCTCGGCTCATTAGGGGCTCATACTTTGTCACGAAAATTGGTGTTACAAGGATATTATTAGTCGACCATGTTCAGAGATTGCATTCGCAAGGTGGCAAAGTGCCCTGTTTGTCAAGCCTTCGCCTGGAAAGAAATAAGGCCGGTTTCCTTCTATACGCCGGTCACTACTGACATTCCCTTTGCAAGATGGGGCATAGATTTCTTGGGCTCACTACCAGTCGCACCGGGGCGACACAAGTTCTCTATAATAGCCGTTGATTATTTCACTAAGTGGGTGGAGGCCGAACTATTAGTCACCATAACCGAGTATAAGTGTAGAAAATTCCTTTGGAAGAATGTAATTTGTTAGTTTGGTATACCCGAGCATTTGATAAGTGACAACGATTAATAGTTTGATTGTCGGCCCTTTGCTGAGTTCTGTGAGCAGTTCGGGATCCGGCACACCAAGGTATCCGTAGCCTATCCTTAGGCAAACAGACAGGTGGAGAACATCAATCGAACGAGTGTTGTGGGCTAGAACGAGTGTTATGGGCTTACCACACAAGTCCAAGAAGGGCAACTAGTGAAACACCCTTCTCCTTAACATATGGGTTTGAGGCTAAGGTGCCAATTGAAGTGCTCGAGCTAGCGACCGAGTCATGCGGTATACCGATGAGGCGAACGAGGAAAATTTGATGATATTGAAGAACTTCCTAGAAGAAAGAAGGGAGGTAGCCTAACGCAGGATGACCGGGAAAGTGAAGAACTGGGAGCAAAAATTTCTCTAAGGGGGAGGCGGAGTAAATAACTCTCTCTAGGCAAACAAGGCGGAAGGGCTAAAAGTGCAAAGAGGATAGGACGATGGTAGAACCAGAGCTATCAGTACTTTTCCGAGTTGTGCTTTGTGTAACTCGGGAAAGTGAAGGGCTGGGAGCAAAAATTTCTCTAAGGGCGAAGAAGCAAACACATTTCCCCAAGCTGTGCTTTGCGTGGCTAAGAAAAATGAGGGACTAGATGATGGGGGATAGGCTAAGGCTCGGTACTAGAAGCTCGGCATAAACAAAAGGGACGACTAATGAAGAAGGAAAGAGGAACAGAGAGGTTGAGTTTGAAGGACCCGGAGGAAGGCATGATGGTACGGTGTGGGGGTGGCCGATGATGAGTCGGTCGACCGAGGGTTTGTTAAAGAGGTGACAAGGCAGGTGAAGATCTTAAACTGAGAGTGATTGAACAAATGCCATTGAAACAATTAATTACCATGGAAGAAGGGACGGACCCAAGGAGAGGAGTTGGCTTAGATCGACCTAAGGGCCGGAGCCGAGGTAGGGAAGGTGGTGTAAGAAAGGCGGTTATGAGAGTTTCCTAAAAGCGTCAGGCAGTGAAAGACGAAAGATATGGAAGGAAGATCGAGGTAGATTAGGAAAGAGTCTAAATGGTATAAGGAAAGAATTTCTAACTTGATTATGGTAGTTTAAGGTTTCCAAAGGAAGAAATCCCTCCTAGCTTGTATAAATAGGGGTGTAAGGCCTTGGAAGAGGCATAATCAATTCTTTGTACTCACAAGCGATTTGTAATTAATTCGAAGAGGGCTGAGAAGTCACTCTAATTTTCAATCAAGTGTTAGTCAATTTTTCGGTGATATTAGCCTGCCGTCCGACCATCTAAGGTTGATAAAACCAACAGACCATGTTCCAAAAATGGCACCGTTTCTTTAAATAAAGAAACAGTTGCTGTCAAATCTTAACGGAACCCCATAAATGAAACTACAGTTTATCTTTAATAATACTTCCTCACATTTATTTTTATATTATCAAATGAAATTGTAGTTGAATTGAAATGAAACTGTAGTTGTGTTGAAATGAAAATGCAGTGGATATAAAATTAAATTGAATAACTATTTCGCATATTTGAGAATTTGTTGTCCGATGAAACTGTAGTTATATCGAAATGATATTGTAGTTGTGTTGTAATGAAACTATAGTGTACATAGAATGAAATTGAATAAAAGTTTCACATATTTGAGTGTATAATGTTGAATGAAACTGTAGTTATATCGAAATGAAACTATAGTTGTGTTGAAAGGAAACTATATTGTATATAAAATGAAAGTGAATTACAGTTTCACATATTTGAGTATGTATATATATTGTCCAATGAAACTGTAGTTATATCAAAATGATATTGTAGTTGTGTTGTAATGAAACTAGAGTGTATATAATATGAAACTGAATAACAGTTTCACATATTTGGGTTCCTTTAATACAAGAAACTTACGCTCATTTCATTAGGCAAATTATTGCGTGGATCACGATCCAAGATGACACTATTTAAACGTTAAAAAAATTATGTTAGTCAATAATGGTGTGATTTGCTCAGCTGTTTATGTGTTAGAATACTGAACATTCTAGGATAAGATAATGTATTTTATGAGTTAGAATAAAGTACTTTATACTTTAGAATAACAAGTATTCCACTCATGCGACGCATATATCAAAAGTTAAATAACATTATTGTTGAGCAAGTTGTAATTATAGGCCCTATTTGGTAAAATGACTGTTTGCTGATTGGGTTAGAGGATCACTACAAGAAAAATTGCGATTCGAGACGAAAAAATGCTGTCGCGATAGCTTTTGCGATGAAATCCGTTCCGTCATCTATTGGTTTGTTGTATTTTTGTTTGCGACGGAATAATTCCATCGCAAATATGGCGACGCAATAATTCTGTCCCAAATATGGCGACGGAATAATTCCGTCGCAAATATGGCGACGGAATAATTCCGTCGCAAAATATGGCGACGGAGTAGTTCCGTCGCAAAATATGACGACGAAGTAAGCGCCCCAGATTTTCAACCAACAAAAATGAAAAACATGAAGAAAATTAAAACAAAAGAAAATGATTATACAAAGTTTACAAAATTTAGTTCTAAAACTATATAAATTTAGCTTGATCACGATAGTCTACAACATTTCTCTAAAGCAATAATTATGATTCAAAGATAAAGACTTTATTGAATCATCAATAACTATAATAAAGAGACGCCACTTCATGATAGTATTTCTGAGACTTGCAACGAAAGGTAACATAGAAAAAACACCTATTATTTAGTATTCTACTAAATCTGTCCATCAAATTGATTTAGCAATAGAAATAAGAAATGAAGACATATATGTCAATTCCCGTGGCATGGCTTATAAAGAGTCAAGATTATGATTTATAAGTCTCATATCATTATCACATTCTCAACAAAATCCTAGTGCTTATTACTAAAGAGAGGTTTATAAAATATCCTACCAACATTAGTACATTGCGAAACAAAAATAAACTCATTGTAGTCTGATGTTGTGAGTTTAGCGTGAGTGGATGTGAAGGGTGTTAAAACAAAGAGTCAAGACTCCTCGAGTGTCATGTCTCTCAAGGATGGCGAATGGGAACCGAATTTATGTTGGCATTTATGAGGTTTAAAGGTAAGAGTTGCAAGAATCATAGGGAGAGGTTTGGTTCATAGTTGGTTTTGTGAAGGGTTTAAAGGTAAAATATGATAGAAAATACGAAAGGTAAAAGAAAGGGGTGCATGCCAATGCTAGGCCAAATGATTGATTATCGTAGGTAGCTTGGAATTGGGTTTCGGGATTGAACTAGGGAGTCACAGTATTTGTACCGAGTGGCGTCACACTCAGACTCTCAATCCTCATTCGGTTGAGGCATTTTATCGAACACCTTTCCTACCACTCCTCTCGGATCTCGTCCTTTCCGACTAAGAGCGGAGATATAGATGAGTTGGGCTCGTGAGAGGCCGCTATCGCGCACTCTCTCACTTCCACTCGGTTCACTAACTATCCCGGCCGGAAATAGAAGCAAAGTTTGAACAACATCATCCATACAAACATCAATCATACTCCCACAATACTCAAGATCATAAGATAAAATCTAAGCATCAATCAATAGGTTAACAAGGGCACACACCCAAACTACACTACTCTAGCATAGAAAGCATTAATAACAACAAAAGAAACAAGGCAAGAATATAAAAGATCAAACTTTATAATAAAAGAAGTATGTTACCTAAGGAAAGCTTTGAATCTACATTATCTTCTTCATATCCTAATCTACTATATTCTAAGGAGGAGTATTTGGCTTCCTCCCCAAAGGGGAAGAATTTAGAAAAGAAAACTAGATCTAAAGATTATTGGGTGCCTCCTCCCCCTTCTAGGTCTTGGAATAATGAGCTTTATATAGTGGGAGCAAAATAGGGGCAAGATAGACAATTTCCCGCAGCAGAATTTTAGGGTTGTCATAGGGCTTCTTGACGCGTTGAGCCAGGGCTCGAGAAGAAAATTTCCGCGATCTATCCACACGCGTGGTGGAGGGCGTGGGGAACTACTGGAATTATTCCACGTCCACCCACAAGCGTGTGAGGCTGCGTGGGAGGCTCCTGCTTCATGGTTTCTTCATTTTGTGCTCAGTTTTGGCCTTAAGTCCTTCTTTTGGCTGTAAAATAGCTTAAAAACATCTTCCATGATCGTGTTAGAGGTTTTGGTCACATCTGAGTCTTAATGCATGAAATCCTTATGAAATGGGTAATAAACTATACAATTCTAGCCCATAAATGACCCTTAAAACATACTATTCTTGGTGCTTATCATAGTCTCAACAACATTAGTTCCACTTATAGTACTTTTGGCTAAAGTATATTACAGCCAGAAACTTGCCAAAAACCTCCAATAACAAATTCTCCTTATTCACGGTGCTTAGCACATATAAATACACTAGTTTCAATAACTTACTAGAACAAAAAGCAGATTGATTCATAATCTACTAGTAATATTTTCTGATATAGCAAGGTCACATCACTTCTTCACACTAATTCTCTCTGTGGTTAACAGTAATTACTCTCATGGTACTTTTCTCTTTAATTTTAGCTTAATCGAATGTATGTAAATCTAATACAGAAAAGCCTAATCAACTAGGAATTGAAATAACCCATTACTAAAAAACCATAGAACATTAGAACTAAAACCTTCACCTCTGTTTTCAAAAAAAAAAAAAAAACTACACCTCCTCTCCCATAGAGGATTAAAGTAGAAGCACATTTCAAGATTAACACCAAAATAAAATACAATCAAACTAGCAAAGCACCACTGTTGGTAAAATACACCTCAAAGGCTTATCAGGAGTTTCCTTTGTCAAAGACTTGAACCTCTCCGGCATAAAGCTCTCTCCACGTGACTCAATCTCAACTTCATTCGCCTCATTTTCTGTCCCTTCTCCCCCATTTTCAGCTTTAGCCAAAAGCCATGATTCTTAGTCACTGAAAGTCCAAGATTCGTTGAGAGAAGCCCAGGATTTATGATCCATAATCTGCATTCCAATCAAATTAATAATTAAATCAAATAAAATATAACTAATTTGCCTTCCAAATCAAATTGACAATCTGCCTTACAAAACAAATCAAATATGACTAATTTGCCTTCCAAATAAAATGTATAAACAATAGAATAACAAAACAAAGTATTCGTATATATTTTTTGTGTGTCAATGTACAGGAGAGTAGAGCTATATATACTAGTGTAGAACTAACCCTAGCCACAGGTTACTAACACTAAAACCTAGGGCTAAGAATAAATATCTCAACTAAGCCTTATATCTCTAACACGCCCCTCAAGTTGGAGCATAGATTTCAACATGCCCAACTTGTTACATATGTGTCACATGAACCATAAGACTCCAAACCTAGAACTATAAGTCTTGAACCTTCGAATCATGTTGTGCCAAGTCAGTCGACAATACACCTTGTCCGCACCAACAAAGCTTCCACAAAGCTACAAACCAGGCCAAACACCGCAGCGCACCTGCCTCTCACTCCACAAACCCTTATAACCGCTGCCTACCACCAGTGTTTTCCCATTTTCTTGTTGCGTGCACAGAAACTGGTTCCTCCTGAACCATTCTTCAACCGCCGACCTTCCACAATAGCCGCGACATATGCTAGGTCCACACCACCCCTAGCACCTGTGCTGGCCACCACTGCAACACCCCTGGACTGCCCCCAACTCTCACACCTTGGCACCACTCCAAATATGATACTAACCTCATATTCAATTAACTCAAATAATCCAGAAAAATACGATAAACCAAACATAAACTTTCAAGACTTATTGACACGATAAACCAAACCACTCAAAACAAACAACTTATTGCAACCTACTGTCTCATTATTTATTAGCTCCATCAGACACCATCAGACCGCCTGCACCATCCCTTCCATTGCCTTCATCATAAACTACCAGCCACGACCAATTCCACACCGCCAGCCATGTCCAATTCTACACCATTGGAAACCTTCGCTAGCTACCACTACTGTCGCTGCCAAAACCATTCTGCTGCGCTGGAAAACCAAACACCTCCTAAGCAGATCCAGCGATAGAACTACGTAGATAGCGACAGACCTGGGAGATCACCGGAGAACTCTTGAGCAAAACCTCTCACTCTCTACCTAGGTAGAATTCCTTCTTCACGGCGAGATCGCCGGTGGATTCGCCGTCGCAAATGGTTGCCGGAAACACACTCAATCGCCAGCGCGTGAGTCGGCGAGCAGGATGTGGCGGTGGCGCCTGGCGGCTCCGGTGGCATCGCGACACCTCGGCGAAGGATCGCCGTCTTCTTTCGAGCGCCACCCAGCCCCTCACCGTCGCCGGAGCTCTGATACCATGTTAAACAATAGAATAACAAAACAAAGTCTTCGTATATATTTTATGTGTGTCAATGTACAGGAGAGTAGAGCTATATATACTAGTGTAAAACTCACCCTAGCCACATGTTACTAACACTAAAACCTCGGGCTAAGAGTAATTATCACAACTAATCCTTATATCTCTAACAAAACCTAATATTGCAAATATTAAATACAAATCTAGAGAGATTTAACATTGAAACCTAATATAAATTTGTATAATCAATTGACAATGAAGTGAAATAAACTAACCAAGACAAGATCAAACCAACCTATGAGTAACAAATATAACTAGACGATTCCCAATGCCAGGTGAAACGAGCTTTTCCAACAGCATGGAGCTTACCTCTTGTAGAATTTATCAATGAATGATTCAAGATCTATGAATGCTGATGAATTGCACAAATATTTGATGCAGCATGCAAAACATGTATAAGAAGCACATTACCACAAGCCTTGAAAGAAAAAGTTTTCCCTTGTCATGAAACACCATATAAACAGAACTCCAGAATTTCTGCTCTTATAGAACCCATAAAAATATCATTAGTCAACACTCTAGATGGTCTAATAGTTCTCTTGCATTTTGAAAGTAGTAATCAAAAAAGTACTTAGCCAGGTAGACAATAAATCAGCAGCATGAGTTGCTAATCCTACAGACTTACTCTTTTCTAAAAAAGAAGCCAATTCAATAGCATTCCCAATCTAAAATGTTAAGAAATGGAAATAACATCAACAATCAAACTACTACAACAAAAATCAAACATAGCAAAATAAAAATAAAATTAGAAATATTTTTTGTTAAAAATCAAATATAGGACAATAGTCTAATATTCAAAATAAATCAACAAAAAACTCAATAAATTTCATAAAATATCAAATATACCACAATAATAATAATATTCAAAATAATTCAACAAAAAATAGAAATAAATTAAATAGAGAATAAAAAACCTTACCGTGGCTTGGGTGGTGGCAGTGGAAGAACTAGCGGTGGCGCACGGTCGTGAGCTGAGGCTTTGGCGGTGGCGGTCGCGAGTGTTGGAAAAATAGTAGCAACGTTAATGAAGTCTGGCACTCTTTATGAAAGGAGAACAAAAACAACCGGGAAACGAAGTCTGTGTGGTGTTATAATAAAACTCCCTTAAAAGCGTTATTTGCCCGGTGACGGTGCAGTCAAGAATCCTAGCACGCTTACTAACTACGCTTTGCATACACCAACTATAGCATAGACGAACCTGACTTTGCTAAGACAAATGGACAAAAGAACTAAGGAGGAAGAAGAGATTCTTGGTGTGTTTAGTATATGAATAAAGGAATGTTGCTTTATATACAAAGTCATGTTCACTCCTCAACCATGACAATCCAAAACTAATACGGCATCACTCATTCTTATTAAATGAGAATCACTCATTTAAGTGAAAACTAGCAGCCACACAAAAAGCTTGGACTAAGAGTTATTTGTAGCCAAAAAAAAAAAAAGAGGATACATCACAGGTTTTGACCAACTCTTAGAATTTAATTTTTCAACAATTCCCCACAAATTCTGAGAGTTGGCAAGAAGATTTCTCTAGGTTGTTCACAAGAAATGATGATCCCTCACACATCCAAAGTAGAAGACTAGAAAGGATAATGTCTGAGCAATACAAACGAGCTGACCTTAATATCAGTGTTTAAACTTGAACTGATACGTAGTGACATTGAGTAATTTTCTTCCCGAGAGTGACATGAATCTTGAACTCATCGGTTAGACAAATTTTGAACTTAAGACACACATCAACTCTAAATGCAGGTTCTATGAAAGTCAAACTCTTTGACTGTTTATGATGAATCATTAGTATTCAAGTCTGTTGTATCTAACTCAATATAGACCTTCAACCCTGTCACGTCTATCTCAACATATACTTTTATCTCTATCAAGTCTATCTCAGTATGACATTAATTCTGTCAAGTCTATCTCAGTACGGACATTTAATTCTGTCAAGTCTATCTCAGTATAGGCATTTAACTTTGTCAAGTCTATCTTAGTATAGACTACCTTTAAAGGTTATAGAGTAGTTAAAGACATAAATCTAGTAGTTCATTGAGAACATCATGCTTCCTATGACTTTAGATTTCTTCTTGAGATACAGAGCTCCCGTAATCCTTCTTTAAGTGCACACCATAATCATAAGAAGTGTTGGCATGCTTCTCATATATTTTAACCTAATTGAACATCCAGATGCTCATGAGTGCTCTAGAACGATAGCTCATTATCTTTCATAACTGGTGGTTAACCCTTTTTCATTCTAGTAGGTGATTTCATTAAGTCTATCTCAATATATACTACCCAAATGAAATCATTAAGAGCATTTTATGCTCACTATCTCAATTAAGCGGTGAATTCATTAATTCCATCTCAATAGGACCACCCATCTCATAAGGTTATGAATCCATTAAGAGCATTTTATACTCACCCTCTCAATTAAGCAGTGAATTTATTAAGTCCGTCTCAATAGGACCACCCATCTCATAGGGTTATGAATTCATTAAGGCTGTAGCTTAACCTCACCAATACACAGATCATTGGAAAGACCAATTAGTGTAATACATTGTGATTCTTTCCATGGCTTTGTTTGATCACAAAAGTGGAATCCACCACGAATTCATCACCTCTTGGACTTTAAGTCATCCCATGAATAACTCAACGACTAACCTCATAATTAGTCTTTTCTTTTAAAGTAAGATGATACTCTCGATCAACTTACGCACACATTGACATGTACTTTAATTACTCACAAGTAACTATCTTGACTTTTTCATGCTTAGCATGAAACATTTTTCATCATTCTAGGTACCACAGACAGATTTCTAAACAAGAAATATACGGGGTTAATTACCCCACAATGCAACACTTACAAATATTTTTCTCAGAATATTTATTTTCTTACCCAGAGCATACTATGCTATGCAGACTTTATAGCAACTATGCACTTGGTTAATATATACTTAATAGTGGAATATATATCAACCAACTAGGTTGCCTCAAACCACTAAGGTTTTCCTTTATATAAGAATACTCACAGATCTTCAAATTGACTCAATTAAGAATTTAAATAAAAAGTAGATGCTTATTACCAGTAACACTACTACAAAACTGAACATACTCCGTATAAGCATAGCTTTCCGCTACACCTCTTTAAACAGGTGTAGTGGATTCCCTAAAGAAAAAAAACTCTACTTTTCGCAGCACCCATCGAGACCGGGTGTCACGGAAAGTAAATTATTAAAATAAGGGCTTCTGTGAGACCGTCTTACGGATCCTTATTCGTGAGACGGGTCAGGTCGGGTCGAAGCAACATGCAAATGTAATACTTATATGCACAAATGTCATACTTATATGCTCAAATATAATACTAATCAAGAATACAATTTTTGCTATTTATAAGATAAAAAGTAATACATTTTTCATAATAAGTAATATTGACAAGTGCCCCTTACTTATAAGGGAAAATATAATACTTTTGAGGAAAAATGTAATACTTTTAAATCGAAATGTAATAGTATTGTATTTTCTCTTAAAAGTATTACATTTACCCTTATAAGTAACAAAATTTTTATTCCTGATTAGTATTACATTTGACCATATAAGTATGATATTTGTGCATATAAGTATTACATTTGCATCTTGACCCAACCCAACTCGTCTCATAGTGCGGCGGTATCACACAAGTTTTTGCCTTAAAATAATAATATACTTCCCGCGTTACCCGATCTCGATGGGTGTCGCGAAAAGTAAATATTAAAATAATAATATATTTTTCCAAGGCATCGCGATTTTCATACCTTTTTCCTAACACACTTAGCTATTTCACGCCTCCATTTCCGCAAATTATATCGTGGACCGCGGTTCACAATGGATTGTAGACCGCGCATCAAAACGACGTCGTTTTGATTAATGAAAATAGACAGATGAAACGACCTCCGTTCCGCGCCATTCACTTTCAGTTCATATTAGGGCTGCAAACGAGCCGAACCGAGCTCGAGCCTGGGGTGGCTCGAGCTCGAGCTCGTTTGGAAGGGTGATACTCGAGCTCGCTCGAGCTCGGAAGTTCTCGAGCTGCTCGATTCGAGCTCGAGCAGCCTCACTTGCGACTGCCACGGACTGACGCCAAACACCACCACTGAAAATAGAAACACAAATCAGATCTCAGCTAACGCCCTCCTTGTCTCACCTTCGTCGATCTCCTCCATCACTCAGCCGATGCCGACACCGCAAACTGTCGCGACCTGCAGTAGACGTCACCCGTCGACACTGTCATTCCGTCTCGACCTGCTAGCCTCTGCCACGCCACTGCTAGCCTCCACCACCGCTGGTAAGTCTCCCTTTGAATTTTTGTTATTTATTTCTGTTCCTAATCTCAAAAATCAAACTAGATGTGTGTAGATTAAATGATAAAATATTGTTTCTTGTTTGCTACTGCAAATTAAATGAGAAAATAATCATTTCCGAAATTATTATGTCCTTTTACTAGATTATCAAAATTGAATTGCCTTAGTGTTGTTCTCCATAGAACTATATTTGTATGTTTGTTTGAAGATAGGTTCTGTTGTTGAAGTTACAGTTGGGAACAGGTAGGGTGCAATTAGTAATTGGAAAAAAAAATGCGAAAAGTGTGTGAAAGGAAAACAGAAATATGCACTAAATAGGCCTGTAGAGTTTACGTACTGCTTTACTTGCAAAGCTTTGCTTTAATGTACTGAGCTAAGCTTGCTTGTATCTTTTCTCAAGTTGTCATTTGAAGTGAATATTTTGCATTCGAAAGTTTTGAGTTGAACTAAAACATTATACTAATTGGTTAATGTGTGATCATCCCAGACTCTGGAATTTTTTAGTTTCTGGTTTCATTCGCCATTACTTACTTTTCATTGAATATTTGGATCTCTAATGTGTTAGAATGATAGTAAAAGGAATCCAAGCAATTACTAAGATGCAACTAGTTATTGATGATATGTGATGTTTCATTTGTTTTTAGTTGAATGTCCTCTCTTTCTATTTCCCTGTTCTCTTGTATGCTTGTTAATTTTGATGTTCAAAGTTCAATACTTGTTGT
>CM008341.1:27990727-28010348 GCA_002525835.2 Ipomoea batatas | reverse complement strand
AACGTACGAAACTACTTTGCAGAGAAAACATGACAATCATATAAACTAGAGAAATCTTAGAAACACATGTATATATTAGACTTAATTTTATCATGCCTCTCAAGATGAAGCTCCTATAGAGATTCCAATCTTGAACCGTAAATTAGAAAACCTGGAACATGACAAGGGTTTAATAAGGGTCCTTTGAACAGAGCCTTTTCATCCTAGCAAGAGCCCAACCAGACATCCCCCTATCGCTACCGCAAATTATATCGTGGACCGCGCATCAAAACGATGTCGTTTTGATTAATGAAAATAGACAGATGAATCCGCGCCATTCACTTTCAGTTCATATACACTGCAGTTACATTTCAACACAACTACAGTTACATTTCGATATAACTACAGTTTCATTCGATAATATCCAAACAAATGTAAGGCAGTATCTTTTGAGATGAACTGTAGTGTCAATTACGAAGCTCCGTCTCCCACTTACTGAAACGATGTCGTTTTGGGACCACGGTCCACGATATAACGACTCTATCGAACAAGAAAATTACAAAGTGCTGATATTGAGCTATACACGAGAGAAAATCAAGTCTTAGATAAGAAATCTTTATTTCTAGTAAAAACATCTCTATTGAGTGTTGAAAGAGGGAGAGTAGTAAGGAGTTGTGAAATCCTTGTTGAGTGTAGCTGTGTGTGAGACACTCGGGAGAATTAAGTGTAGCTTTGTGCGAGACACTTGGTTGGTGTAGGAACGTAGCTTTGTGCGAGACGCTCGGGAGCGTAGCTTTGTGTGAGGCGCTCGGAGTTAAGTGTAGCTTTGTGCGAGACACTCGGAAAGTGCTTGGGTAGCACTAATGTTTCACTATTTGTATTTGGGTGAACAAGATAGTGAATTCACTCCTTGGAGTGAAAGGAGAAGAGTGAACTAGGAGGATTACACCACATCTGAACCACTATAAATCTCTTTCTCTATTAACTTTACAACACTTTACATACTTTGCATATTTGACTCACTAACCCATTTCATACTGAATTGATTTATCCATCTGGGTTTGTATGTTCCCACGTTTGCATGCGGTTCAAACTTTGTATACTTGTTATTTGGGCTATTTCAAGATATTCCATCGTGTTGCATGCAAGATACCTCTTCAGTTGTACGTGGATTTTACTTATAGCATTTTACCGTTCGTATATTCCGCTGTGCATTTCAAGTTAAATTTATTCACTTGGAATTATTTTATTTGAAGTGCTATAAAATTTTAAATCGTTAGAAAAGTCCATTCACCCCCCCTCTCTAGACTTTTCACCATCCAATTGGGACCAATAGTGGTGACTGGAGCTGGATCTCTTTCCGGTATGAAAGGTTGCCGAACTTCTGTTTCATTTGCGGACTTTTAGGGCACACCGAGAAATTCTATATCAAGCTCTTAGAAGATTTCTCTCTAACTATTGAGAAGCAATTTGGGCAGTGGTTACGAGCCCAAACTCGCCGACCATCACCTGTTACCGGTAAAAGATGGGTTGTTTCTGAGCAATATGGTCGCAACATGACAATGAATCTCATCGGCCAGAATCATGACAGTGCTGCAGCAGCTACAAGCGCATATCCCAACCAGGTATAAAGGACCACCCAGTGTACGCACTTGCCAGTGAAGGAACATGTATTCTCTGGTATAACTGTCCATGTTTCACCCTGCAACTACGATCAAAATGGCGTTAATTTGGCACAAGTAGATGATGCTATTCTGGATGGGCTGACTCTTGATTAGAAAAGACGAAGAACTGACTCATTTGGGCCTTCTGTTGAGCCCATGTTTGGGCCTAATGCCGAGCCCACTGCCTCTTTGATTGACCTTAATGGGCTTCATGATGTTTCAAAACACGTGCTAAGGGCGGGACCTGTGATTTAGGCCCGCCCAGAACAATGAGTCTTTTATCTTGAAACTGTCATTGGCTTGCGAACCCAAAGACAATTCAAGTTTTAGTGGACCTTGTCCACTAAAACTTTTGCAGGAACAAACAAAATTCATCTAATCATAATCAAAATGGGATACCCCGGTTTGTTCTGTGTTAACAATGAAGGCCACAGTGGCGGTCTGACACTCTTATGGAAGGATGGGACTAATGTTTCAATCAAGTCCTTTTCTAAACATCGTATCGACACTACTATCTGCCTCTCTTTTGATAATACCGAATGGCGTTTCACTAGCTACTATGGCCTCCTCGAAAGACACCGCCGACAGGAATCTTGGTCTCTTTTCAGGCATCTATCCACCAGTAGCTCCCTCTAGTAGGTGGTTATGGGAGACTTCAATGACATCATGCACCAAGAGGAGAAAAGGGGCGACAACCCCCAGCCCATGCGTCTAATTCATGACTTTCGTGAAGCTGTTGAGGCGACTAGTTTAAAATATTTCACATTTGATGAATACCAATTCACCTAGAAATGTTCTAAAGGTACTCCTAATTGGGTTGAAGCAAAATTGGATAGAATTATTGTTTCTGATTCTTGGTGTGATCTCTTCACTGATGATAAAGCTAGCTCTATCACTACCCCAAGGAGCGATTATATGCCTCTCCACCTACAAATTCTACCGCCTCCAGTCCCCAACCCTAAAATTCATACCGATTTGAGAATCTTTGGTTGTGTGATGCTCACTGCAGGGAGGTTATGATTGAGTCCTGGTCAAAATCTCACGGCTATACTCGGGTTGGTCGTTGCGGCAAAGCAATTTGGATTAGGGCAAGGATTTCGCTCAGAACTTTCAGCGACGATTGGATTACTAGCGTCGATGAATGGAGTAAAAAAAAAAACAGATGGAACCAATATGTCCTATCTTTATTCAATGAAGCACATGCGTAATACTTACGGGTTCTACAGCAACAGAGTAACTACTGGCGCCAACGTGTGAAGCAATTTTGGTTAAAAGATGATAATACTAACTCTAGTTTCTTCCACAAATTTGTTCGAAGAAGGCAGCAAACTAACCAGATAACCAAGCTCAAGAATAGCGAAGTCAACTGGGTTGAAGGAGGTACCGATCTGGACACTCTCATTACTTCTTATTTCCATGATTTGTTTGGCCCTAATGTGAGCAATGTGTGTGCTGCTATTGATTATATTAATCCTATGATAAATGATACTCATAACCTCTCATTGAATAGACCCGTTATTTTGCAAGAGGTTAAAAATGCTATTTTTGATATGAAGCCCGATAAATTCCCTGACCCTAATGGGCTCAATCTGGGATTTTATAACCATTTCTAGGACATTATGTGCAATGACCTCCTGTATTTCTGCTATGACTTCTTCACCTCTGGGAAACTGCCAGCCAACCTTAATAACACTCATATTGTTCTTATACCAAAGAAGTCCAAACCTGATTATATGGGTGATCTTAGACTTATTGCCTTATGCAATATCTTGTACAAGCTTCTATCTAAGATCCTTGCTAACTGCATTAAACCCTTGCTTGCCAATTTGTGTCTGATTCTCAATATGCTTTTGTTCCGGGGAGACTCATTACTGACAATATTATGTTGGCCTACGAAATCAACCATTACCTAAAGAGAAAGAGTCAAGTAAATGTGGGCTATGTGGGTGTTAAATTAGATATGGGTAAAGCCTTTGACAGAGTCAACTGGAATTTTCTTCTTGCTGTTTTAGCCAAGTTGGGTTTCTCTAATTATTTTGTCAATCTGATATGGGAAATGGTTTCCACTGTGAACTACACCGTACTCCTTAAAGGCATGGCTATTGGTTCCATCTCCCCACATAGAGGACTAAGATAGGGTGACCCCATATCACCTTACCTCTTCATTTTAATCCTTGAAACCTTTCACTTAATGATCTAAAAATCCCAAAGAGCAGGTTTAATGCATGGTGTATTAATTGCTATGAGAGCCCCTATTATCACCACCATTTTCTTTGTTTATGACTGCTACATTTTTTGCAAAGCCACTTCCTCTAAAGCCAATACTCTCAAGAACTTCATAAATTCATTTACTGCTGCATCCGGCCAAATGGTTAACTACACAAAATCTTCCCTCTCCTTTAGTAGGAACACAAATGTGACCTCTAAGGAATCTTTTTGCAACATCATGGGCATTAGGGATGGCAACCTTAATGGAAACTACCTTGGCCTACCCTCTATTATTGACAGAAATAAACATGAAATTTTGGGCTTCATTAAGGACAAAGTGGTAGGTAGAATAAAAAACTAGACTCACATGTTCCTTTCCAGAGCTAGGAGAAGGGACCTAAAGAATGTTAGGCTATTCCAACTTTTGTAATGAGTGTCTTCCTCTTACCAATAGAGATGGGTAAGCATATTGAGAGAACAATGAACAATTTCTAGTGGGGCTGTGATGGTGAGAGAAATAAAGGTATTAGATGGAAAAGCTAAGAGAGGTTAAGTGTACCTAAAAAATGGGGTGGAATTGGTTTCATGATGATAAGAGAATTTAACTTAGCCATTTTGGGAAGCAAGCCTTGCACCTTATTCAGCAACCAAACTCTTTACTCTGAAGGGTTTACAAAGCCAAATACTCTCCCAATTCCACCTTCTTTGAAGTAGAATTGGCAACAATCCCTCCTTCATATGGCGAAGTATCTTGGAGTCCCAAACTATTCTCAAGAGTGGCTGTAGATGGAGAATAGGAGATGGGAAATCAATTAGTATTTGGAAGGATCTCTGGCTCCCCAATAGTAATTGTCCATATATTCAGACTCTAGTATCAAAGCAACATAGGGACATGAAAGTTTCTTATTTACTGGGATCATTAGGGTCCTCGCGGAATATCCCTCTCATTGAATCTTTATTTGATCAAGCTGACAGAGAGCAAATACTAAGCATTTGTCTCCTTGATTCTGCTACCAATGATAAAATTATATGGATGGAGAATGAGAAAGGTTCTTACACAGGAGTTGTTATAGAAGACTATTGGACAATATGCAATCTGTCTTTCCTCCCTTTTGGACTAGATTCTGGAAACTGCACTTACCTCCAAGAATCAAAACATTTTTTCGGCAATTATGCTCCTCATCCCTACCCACTTATGCCAACCTTCAAACCAAACATGTCTTTGTACTTGATGTGTGTCAACTCTGCAATATTGAAGAAGAATCTGATCTTCATCTTTTTTGTTCGTTGTCATTTGGCGATAAGCTGTTGGGACATTATGGGAAATGTTGATCATCGTTCCAGAAACTCTATCTTTAACTAGCTTGAGCTTAATTTTAATAACAAGAATGACAATGATCTTTGTGTGCTAGTCTCTATTTGTTGGAAAATATGGGATGCCAAAAATGAGAAAATCTGGAACCATAAAATCATTAATGCATTTCATATTTGTTAGTCTGTTACCAACTTTCATCTTGAATGGAATAATGCCATTTTTTATATACTTCAAGGATTACTATCACCAATTTTGTTTGGTCCAAACCTCATCTAGACATGTATAAGCTTAATGTTGACGTCGCTCTTGACCCCAACAACAAGAAATGGGATTTGGCTTTGTCTTTCGTGATTCAACAGGCTTCCTTGTTGCAGCAAGACGCTTCCCATGGTTCAGTGTATTCAAGCCTAGCAAAGCAGAAGCCATTGGAGTTAAAGAAGCTCTAAAGTGGATGAAGACTCTGAATGTTGATAACCTCCAGCTAGAAAATGATTGTCTCCAAGTGATTAATGGCATTACATAGGATCTTGCTATTTCTTCTTTTGATCTTATTTTAAATGATGTTAGAAAGCTAGCTACTTGTTTTACAAACTTATGTTTTTTGTTTGTTAATCGGTTAGTGAATAGGGTTGCCCATATTCTTGCTAGGGAAGCCATTTCCTTGTCTGATTGCTCGGATTGTTCATTGGTTCCTTTTCCTTCCATTGCTCACGTTTTGAGCATGGACTTGATTTAATGCATTCCCCTTCTTTTGTTCAAAAAAATAAGGGCACAATCTTGAACTACAAATCAGATAACCTAGAACATGACAAGGGTTTAGTAAGGTCACACGCCAAGTGATCATTTGAGGAAACATTAGCAACACAAACACGAAGAACACTAGATTGTACTTGCTCACGGATAAAGTGATAGTCTATAGCAAGATGCTTCATGCGAGAATGAAAAACTGGATTTGAACAAAGATACCAGTGAAGCAGACAAACGTATTCCTAACTCGCTCAAGAGAGAACAAATCCAATTTAGTTCAGAAGTTGTAGTAGTGACTGACTTGTACTCTGCCTCTGTTGATGAACAAGCAACTGTCCTCTGTTTCTTAGAGGACCACGAAATAGGGTGTCGTCCAAGATAAACAATATTAACACTTGTTGAAGTGTAGTCATCCTAATTGCCCGCCCAATCAGCATAAAAAATGTATGAAGAGAAAATTCATTATTCATGATAAGAAAAATGCCATAGTCGTCAGTACCACATAAATACCAAAGCAAGCGGTTCAGTGCACCACAATGCTCTTGCGTCAGTCAATCCATTAACTGTGATAGTTTATTGACCGTATGCGCAATTTTCATAGGAGTGATGCATAGATATTGTAGGTTGCCTACAACGACTCTATACTCAAAGCAATCAGACAATGATATACCAAACACAACTAAGGATATGGTTGGTTTGCACATGGAAATCGGAATCGGAATGAGTATCAAATACTTGGTAATGGTAATGAGTTTTGGTGAAAGTATTTTGCATGTTTGGTAGTAGGGTGGAATGAGAATGATTAGCAATATTGTTGTTTCATTATGTATGATCCTATAATGTGAATAAAGATTTTAAAAATACAAGAACACAAAATCAAGACAATTGATTCTAATATAAAGACATATAAAACACCAATATGAACAAAAAAAAAATCTAAATAGTTGGGGAAGCGACTGAGGATGAATAATAGAATGTAACCCTTATTTTATTAGGGAATGAGTTTTTCAATTAAGGAGGTAATCAAAACCCATAGTAGTGTTCTAAAAACCTGTCAACCAAACAATAATAACTTTGATACACATTCCTTATAGTTAAACCTGCCAACCAAACACATCCTAAGATTTGAGTATGGGGAAATAGGTAACGCAACAGGCTTTGCTCCCTCCATATTCGTACGAGCAAGAAGATCTTTGACGTACCATTTCTGTGTGAGAGGCAACCATGACTACTTTATTATTTCTTATTGTAATAAGCAAATAGGTTCTTTATTATAAAATTTTTATGGTTAGCATTTTCTTATATTTTTAAATTTAAAAATTTACATTTACTTGTTTAATAGAATGTTAATTTAAATTTTAAAATACTCATCAGAGCTCTTGAGTTCGAGTTCTAAGTAGCAGTTACCTTAAAATTTAATCTCACAAGGCCACAAGGGTGTACACATGATGAGTTTGAGCAAAAGGAATTTATAGGGCATTTGGTTAGAGGGAGGGAATTAAGTAGGAAAAGAATTGCAATTCTATAAGAGATGAATAATGTGAGAATAAAGTGGTAATTTAAATTCCAGTATTTGGTTTGTAGGAATAGAATTACTAGAAATTTCAATTACAATGTTTGGTATACGAATTGAAAGGGAATAAGTAATATAAAGTCCAAAATGCCCATACTTATAACTATTGGTGTTGTTGTTTTTGTTAGAGTAAATTTTCATTTTGGTCCACCGACTATAGGGGTCTTGTTGATTACAATCCACGACTTTCAAAAGTGTTAATTTAGTACACTGACTATGCAATTTTTATCAATTTTGGTCACTCCGGCCAAATTGCCGGGCAAATTTCGCCGATAAATTTTAATAGTTAAAATAATGAGGGTATTTTAGTCATTTCACATATCTTTTCTTCTTCTTCAACGAATCCATCTTTTCCACCATGTTTCCAGCGAATGTAGTGAACTCTGAGTACGAAGTAATAACAAGCCAAGAAAAAAATGTATATTTACCTGGCAATGCTTATTGCTAAATGCAAATTTGCTATGCCTATGCACCTATGCTGGTCGTCGATCATCGGTTGGAGAACAGAGACTAGACGGACTGAGAAAGTGGAAGGGGAATAGTGATGCTGTGGGTCGTCGACTTTGCTAGTGACGACGTCGACGACTAGAGACGAGTACAGACAGTGGATTTACGTCACCGTCGTCGCCGCTAGTATTGGAGATGTCTCCTCTCGCCGTCTTCCTCCGTCCTACTGGTCCCATGAGGAAACCATAGCCCTAATCGATGCATATTGGGACAAGTGGTACTCCCTCCGCCGTGGTAATCTCTGGGCCAACCACTAGTAGGAAGTCGCCGACGATATCGCCGTTAGATGCCCCGTCGGTTCTCCCAATACCATCGTGTAGTGCCGCCACAAGATGGAAAAGCTCAGGAAACGATACCATGCTAAGATTCAATGCGCGCCCCCTACGGTGGTATTCGCTCTCACCATTACTACTCCTCATGGGTCTTGTTCAAGCTCATGGATGCCATGGAAAGTGGTACCATTGCCATCGTCGTTGCATCTCCGCCACCCAATGAGGAGGAACTCGAGGATGATGCGGAAGATATATATTTGGTCGGAAACCACATCAGTGATATATATTCGCCCGAAAACAATATGGTAGCTCGCCGGAGAAGAAGAATGTTGGTCCTGATTGAGTGGTGAAAAGTCTAGAGGGGGGCTGAATGGACTTTTCTAACAATTTAAAACTTTATAACACTTCAATCAAAATAATTCCAAGTGAATAAATTCAACTTGAAATGCACAGCGGAATATCGTACGGTAAAGTGCTATAACTAAAGTTACGTAAAACTGAAGAGATAATCCACATGCAACATGTCGGAATGTCTTAAAATAGTGATGGACAATTTTAATAAAGTCCTCGCAAGTGCACGAGTCAATTGTAGTGATAGCGTGCTTTAGCAAGGGTTGAACCTATAGGAAATTGTAACTATGCAATTTACAGCCGAAACTTGTAAAATAACTTGGATAAATTAAATAATTAAGAACCAACAAGAACGAGAGAGCAGGTAATTAAGTAACTAGCTTGAAAAATAATAAAATAACAACGACGCAAGTTAGCAAAGGATTAAAGACTAGGAACATGAATCAAATTAAGGGTTCGTTCTTTCGTTAACATGATAACTTCGTATGGCGTCCAAAGGAAATCACGTGTTTTAGCCATTCATGTACTTAAGATACTTATTCGAATGACTAAAACCCATTAAGCCTGAAAGAACTTACGGAATACCCGGGTTATGAACCAAAATAAACAATTTAGTAAGATAACCAAATTATTTATCATTTTTATCCTATAGAGCTTGGGATTAATAGGGGCATGGTATATACTCTATAACTCACCTCAAACAGACTAATTATGCTAGAATTTATCAAGTTCAACACAACTAATCGCAATATAAAATTACAGGACAAAACTTAATTGGATTGGCAAAGTTGAAACATAAATCACTGCAAGATATTCATGATAGTTAACATCATATTCCTAGCAAATCTAAACTAACAGTGCATCATGGAATTAACAATTTTGTTCACACAGCATCAATTTCCAATACATAATGTGAATAGAGCACAATTGAAAATAAAGAGAAAGGAAGAAGATTGTCGTGCGGAACTGTTGCGAAAATCTTTGCTGCCGAATAAGGAAATCTTCACTGCTGGAAATTTGACCGCTGAATAAAAATTGCTGCTGTCGAACAACCGCCTCTCCCCGCCGGGATTAACTCACTGCCGACCAGAACTGCTCGTTGCCACTGGAATTAATCTACTGCCGAACCAGAATTGGTCCAGTAATTGATGATCTTGGTCTGTGCTATCGCCCACCTTTTATACTCATTGAACCCAACCGCTCTCCCGTTGTTCCATTGGATCGTTAAATAAATCTGAAGCTTCGATTCACTCGTCTCCCCTCAGGTTCGTTCGGCGTTGTTATCGACTGGCCTGAATCTCCGCACAAAGAATTTTGACCAAAACTAAAAATAATCTTTTTACTTAAATAAAACACATTTAAAAGCTTAAATAAATTAGAACATGTATTTAACTAGGCTACACTTATTAAACTCCTGTTGACCATGTACTACCAAAAATATTATTATTATTATTATTAAATTGAGTTAATAAATTATTGGACTGACACATTTTAATAACAAAATTAATTTAATAACAGAAAAACCCCCAAAATTAAACAATGTTATTAAAGGAAAATATATTAATAATAAATAAAAGTAAATATAAAATTAATTAACTATTGCAAATTAACTATAGAAAGATTATTTAAAATAACAATAAAAATAATGTTTATCAAATAGCTCAAAGAATATGTTTGCAAAGTTTGAAGCACATGCGAACGTAGAAAAACACAAACCCGGATGTATAAATCAACACGATATGAAATGAGTTAGTGAGTCAAATATACAAAGTATGTAAAGTGCTATAAAGTAAAGAGAGACAAAGATTTATAGTGGTTCAGAGGTGGTGTAATCCTCCTAGTCCACTCTTCTCCTTTCACTCCAAGGAGGGAATTCCACTATCTCGTTCACCCAGATATAAATAGTGAAACACCAGTGCTACACAAGCACTTCTCGAGTGTCTCGCACAAAGCTATACTCAACCATGAGCTCCTCACACAAAGCTAAGCTCCCGAGCGCCTCGCACAAAGCTACGCTCCCAACCAAGTGTCTTGCACAAAGCTACACTTAGTTCCTCCGAGTGTCTCGCACACAGCTACACTCCTTTCTACACTCCGTAGAATGTTTTTGTAAGAAATAAATTTTTTTTTTTCTAAGACTTGAATTCTCTCGTGTATAGCTCAATATCTCAACACTTTGTATTTTGATCGTAGTAAGTCCGATGCAACCGTAATGCCTCTGTTCAACCGTTCTGTGCTTGTATTCAAGTCTTCTTGGGCTTTTTATAATTCAAAGAATTATTTGCCCGTTGTGAACATTCAAATTTTGAGCATTCACTTGATCTGATTGGTCAGGTCAATTTGATCTGATGGTCATACCTCTTCATTAATGACCATACCGTTGATCTGATAACTTTGCCAATTTGATCTGATAGCTTCTCCAATTTGATCTGCAACATTTAATGCCGTTGGTAATTTTTGAAAAATTACCTCTGCAAATTGCTCACAAAGTCTTCTAATTCGGCTTGATTGATCCTTGAAACTTATAGCATCCAATTTTTGACTTTGTTGCCTTCACAGCCTGATTAGTACTTACTATATAACTATAATACTATTTACTAATTAGAATCAAGTGTACTTAAACTACTTACAAACTCAAATGTGCTCCAATTGCGCTCACAACCCGAAGATGAACAACAAAGACTTATTATGCGCATTGCAAGTTATTGAAGCTCAACACTAAGTCCACCAAAGCATTCCACCAATCAACTACAAAAACAATTTAAGATTTATCATGTTAAATTGTTAAGCTTCGTACTTAGTACTAGTAGTTACTTAGATAGTATTACTTACTAGGATTTTTTGTTTTCTGTTGCTTAATTGTTAATTCCATCCCAAAGTCTCCTCTCATCCGATCATAATTATCAGCTTGATTGCTAATCTTCACTTGCAAGTCATCATCGGTGATCATCTTCACAAGAACTGCATTGAACATGAATCGTTGCCTACGAGCATATGTACTATCATTCTCCTTAAGATCAAAATATTTAGAAGAATTTAAAAACAATGCAGCTCCATATAACTTCACTTCCATTTGATCTTCCGATCTCCCCTCAACAATATCCATCAGCTTTGTCAACAACCTTGGCTTGCTTGCAAATATTTCGATGAGCTTCTTCTTTGCAGTCGTGAATAGCTCAAGATTGGTGTAGTCGTATGTTCCCATACATGAGTACTTATAGGAAAATTACGGCCTTCAAGGTTGTTTGATGCACCAATTACTTCATCAACAAGCCGCCATGAAAGATCACCTCCGGGATGAACATCATCATTAGATTGACTACCACCAACCCATCATTATTCCATTGAAACTCTTCTACGATCAATGGATTAATGTTGGACCCTTGTTCACGCATCTTTTGAAACCTATTTGTAATTTTCCGATTGTATTTAACATAGACCAAATCGTTCAATCTCTTGTTCTCTAAACGTTTTTTTTGTATGGATCTAAAAAAGTAAAAGTAGAAAAATAATACTATTAGTACTTACTATATAACTATAATACTATTTACTAATTAGAATCAAGTGTACTTAAACTACTTACAAACTCAAATGTGCTCCAATTGTGCTCACAACCCGAAGATGAACAACAAAGACTTATTATGCGCATTACAAGTGATTGAAGCTCAACACTAAGTCCACCAAAAGCATTCCACCAATCAACTACAAAAACAATTTAAGATTTATCATGTTAAATTGTTAAGCTTCGTACTTAGTACTAGTAGTTACTTAGATAGTATTACTTACTAGGATTTTTTGTTTTCTGTTGCTTAATTGTTAATTCCATCCCAAAGTCTCCTCTCATCCGATCATAATTGTCAGCTTGATTGCTAATCTTCACTTGCAAGTCATCATCGGTGATCATCTTCACAAGAACTGCATTGAACATGAACCGTTGCATACGAACATATGTACTATCATTCTCCTTAAGATCAAAATATTTAGAAGAATTTAAAAACAATGCAGCTCCATATAACTTCATTTCCATTTGATCTTCCCATCTCCCCTCAACAATATACATCAGCTTTGTCAACAACCTTGGCTTGCTTGCAAATATTTCGATGAGCTTCTTCTTTGCAGTCAACATAGCCATAGCAAGCTCGGGCATAGCTGGAGTGATATCACCATCAACAATCCTCAAAAGAATCAAAAGGGGATGTGATGCTAGAATGAACTCCTCAACAGATGTCCAAAATCTTGATGAAAGTACAGTGTCACACACCATTTTACCTGTTTCCGTGTTAGCTAACCTAGAGCTGTTCCAATCCTCACTAACAAATACATTTCTCAAAGTAGTTTTGCTCTTGTACAAACTCTGTAATGTGAGGAATGCTGTGGCGAATCGAGTAACTCCCGATCTCACAAGATCTTTCCCTCCTGTTTGCTCTCTCATAGCACTAAGGAGTCGGCAATGTCAATAAATAAAAGTAGTGACATTTTTAGCACTTGCAATTTTAGACTTGAACTCTTTCAACTTTCTAATGTCCTCTAGCATGAGGTTAAGACAATGTGCTGCACAAGGAGTCCAAAATAAAGTAGGAATCCTTCCTTCCAAAAGTCTCCCGGCCACCTTATAATTAGCCCCATTGTCAGTCACTATTTGTACAACTTTGTCTTTGCCTATTTCTTCAACTCTCTTCTCCAACAATCCAGCTAACATTGTTGCATCGTGTACCTCACTCGATGCAGCAACTGACTCTAGGAAGAAAGTCCCCTCGGGACTATTAGCAAGGAAATTGATCAAGTGTTTACCCTTCCTATCTGTCCACCCATCTGACATGAGTGTGCATTCGAATTCCTTCCATGCACGCATGTGTTTTTCTTTCAACTTGTTAGTTATTTGTTTTACTTTTGCAAAGAGCGGTAGTCGTAACTCATGAAAGGTAGGAGGCTTCAAACCCGGTCTTATTTGTCCAATTGATTCAACCATAATTTCAAAGATCCTTGAATTTGCTACATTGAATGGTATGCCATTCTCATAGAAGAAATATGCTATATGCATTATTGCCCTCTCTTTTTCTTCCTTACTCTTTGTACAAGCTTCAAGAGTTTTTTGAGTAGGACCCTTGGAATGTCTCTCCGCAATGACTTGTTCAGGAGTTTTTCTAAGAAGTGCTGCAACCGATTGATTTTGCTTTCCCACTTTTGCTTGCGGTGCTGAAAATCTTAAAGTTGATTGTAATGATTGCTTTCTTTTACTCGCCGTCCCGGAACTTGGATAAGTAATGGAATCATGAGAAGATGGTTGTTTTTCTCCCGTTTCTTGCACATCATCATTCACATCAATAACATCATCATCCAAAACCACCCTTGCTTTCTTCATCCTTGATGTGCCTTGCATATATTGTTGTATTTCTTTCATAATTTCGGTGGTTGTCTTTAGACATTTTGCAACATCTCCATAACCGGCCGCAAGGTGTTGTGTTTAATCTTTTGATTCTTGAATGCATTTGTTTATGGCAAAGCGAACATTCAACCAAGTCTTTGTTTGTTAAGTCCGGCCAATATCCGTATTTCCATTCCGGGTCATTGGATTTTGCTTTCCTCTTAGGATCAGTAGATGGATCATAGCTCGCATTTGACTCATTTTCAGTCATATCTTAGTATCCTAGTGTTCAAACAATAAAGGAAATTTGAGTCAATCAAATAATTAAAAAAAAAACTAGCGGGCAGTGTGGCACTACCTCTGCCCACTGTCAAGCCATAAAAAAAATTCTTTTCAATCAAAATATATTTATTTAGACTCCAAACCATGAAGAGATTAAGAATAATAGCATAAATCTTTTTAAAAAAAATTAAGTGATGGCAGTGAGGCACTGCTGCCTAGTGCCCACTGCCCAGCCCAAAAAAAATTCAAATAAATAAGGTATGGTGATTAAAAGATTAGGATTTAGGAGATTAGAAGAATAATTAAATAAGCAAAATTAAATCATAAAAAAAATTAAGGACAAGTGGCAGTGAGGCAACACTGCTTATGCCCCACTAGCCACTGCCCCCTTACAGTTTATAAATGCATAATATACGAAGAGCTGAATGAAGAAGAGACTAGAGAGCTCATCTCAGCTCAGCTCTCGCCTCTTAGAAATGAAGAAGAGACTAGAGAGTCATAGACGAAGAAGAAAGGCACCTGAGTAGTGAATGCCTGACGCGGTGCGGTGGAGACGGCAGCGCGGCAGCGACGGCAGTGGGACGGCGACGGTGGAGCTGAGGTCGCAAGTGCGTTCTTCGCGGTGCTTGTCTGGTTCGAAATGTTCTACACTTCTACGTGACTTCCTCACTCTCTATTCTAAGGTTGTTAACTAATACCAATTTTTTTAACAATAAAATTAAAAAAAACAAACAAAAAAACAAAAAAACAAATGGGACGAGTTTGCGGGTCGGACGTCCGGGTAGGCGTCCATGGCGTCGCCTAAGACGCCTTAGCCACGCCTGAGGTCGCCTCGCCCTTCCAGGCGAGGCGAAGCCTCTTGGCGCCCTGTCTCCACCAATAGGACGCCAAGGCGTCGACTAGGCGACTCCTAGTCGACGCTGTAATAACTATGCTCCTGACCATCGTTCTTTGAATGTCCATTGCAATGACCAGCGCGTCACGGTGTGGAGTCCGACATCGGGGCAAGTCGTCATTGGTAAAAGTGATGGGCTCTCGGCAGGCTCTCTTCTAGTTAGATCCTGAGTAGTAACTGCCCCCACGTACACTTGCCTAGCCCAAGCTTTTCGGGCACCTACCGTGTCTCCCTCCTCCGGGATGCCAATGATCATGTTGATGACAGGCTTACCCTTCCAATCCCTGCTATTCTCTTCATCGATTGCGGGCTGCTTGCCCTTGCCGGTCGAGGGGGATATCACGAGGCCACTATGGGCCTAAGCGTCGCTACTAATTGGTTGGTCGACCACGCTGAAAGAGCTTTTCGATCTCAGCATTTAGAACCTCGAGTGTGAATTGTTTCGGTGGTATCGACAATACATGATTGCGTGCGGATCCAAAACTTACAATTTTTCCCCTAGTCGTACGGGTGGCGGAGGTGACAACTGCTCTCGTACCTCCTAGATGGATTGCGCATGTGGTCGGTAACCACTCGGTTCCAACCTGTCGTGCACTCCTCGCGTAGTCACTCGACTAGTCGTGGCCCCCTCTAGCCGACTACTCTTAAAGTCATCTGGCCGAGGGGCGCTTTAGTGTTGCACCTGACTGCCTTTTCTCCTGTTTGACTGCCTCCTTAGTATCGGCAAGCAGGTTAGCTCTCTAAATGGCTTGAGCATATGTTCAAGGATTCTCGTCGTACATCTTACCGTACTACCCGTCCTGATGCAAATATTCTATAAAAAATGCCAGCACTGTCTAGTTGTCGCATCTTCCTTTGACTGGTTGAACCTCTTTCTACTAGCTGGCCAAATAACTCTCTTTCATCTTGGCCTACCCAAGCCAAATCAGAAAATTTCTTTTAAGGCTTCATATTACCTGCATAGTGTGTTAGGAATTCCTCCGCCAATTGATTGAAGTAACTAATCGATCGTGGCGGTAAGCTGGCGAACCACCTCTAGGCTTGGCCAATCAACGTGGAAAAATGCCCGACGGATTAACGGGTCGGCGGAGTCGACCACCTGCATTTCGTGCGGGTCCCTCGAACCATCATATGTTGAGTGCTCGGGTAGCTTGAAGTCTGAAGGTACGTTATAATTCATTACTTCTGTTGTGAAGGGAGAAGTAGTCAACAAAGGTTTGGTAGTCGGTCTTTTTTTCTCCTCCATATTCCGTTACAAATCCATAACTTCTTTTGCCAGGTTTGCAATGCCAGGCTGGGCGCACGCTCTCCTAGCTGGTGTCTCCCCACTGCTTTCCAAGTCGTAGGCTCCGACCTTCCGATCACGCCGGTTAACGAGTTGCCTACGTAAATCGTCCTGCTTGAGTCTTGCTCCAGAGTGCTCCCTAGTCCCCCTCCCTTGGTCAGTTGGGCGAGCGACATCCGGCTCGATCGCTCAGCCGATCTCTGACTGATCGAGTGGGAGCTATAGTACATATGCCAAGACTAGTGCGGGAGCTGCCTGAGGATTTGGCGCTGCGACAGGCACCTCCGCCGGCGGTGCTGCTCGTTATGTGCCATTGACTGCTCAGTTGAATTTTGACGATTGAGCTGGTAGCGTAGATCAAGCAGTTGACAGCTTAACTACTCACGTAAATCCCCCATGGAACCACGGTCGACCTCCCGATGGTTAGTGACGACCACATTACCCTTAGTATTCCTGGTGGTTCCTGAACGGCGACTATGACGAGTTTGTGCCATATGGCTAGTGTAGAGACAAGACCTTTTGTAATGGTCCCCACGGACAGCGTCTATGTTGGTTTTTATGGCTGCAAGATAATCGTTTGGCTAGCCAACACTACCGTAAAAACTTAGAGAGAATAATTGAATTTAATACAAAAATAATTGGATAAAGTAATTATGCTTGCATTAATTTTAAAACCCTTAACAATGTGACCCCATGGGTATTTATACAAGAATAATAGGCCTGAGAATGAACATTAAGAAATTTACTTAAACTACCAAGCCGCCATAAATACTTGCCAAATTTGAATTAGGAAAGAATCCCCACAGATCTGCCATAAATGTCTGATTCCTTACTATCGTAGCCTCTAAGGGCTCATCCAGTCGGGCACCACTTCCCGACTGCCTGCGTCAGCCGGGTTACTCGGGCCTTCTCACCCGTGCCACAAGCTGGAAGGTCTAGCTGGTCGGCGGGCTTCAAATACCAGGGCCCTTCGAGCCGGATACCCTAGTCGGGGGTATCATCAATTGTATTTAATGAGGTTTTGCGTATTCTGTTTTGTAATCAAACTTTGTTGATTGAAATAATTGTAATTTATTTAGTAATATGTTTTTATTAACTTTTTTTTTTTTACATTTAGTATTATTGTATTGATTTTTTTTTATATGATGAAATTATTTTTAATAAAATCTCGAGAGAGAGAAAAAGAGAAAATTAGAGAGATGAAAAACTGGAGGAATAGATAATGGAAATTAGAAAACTAAAAAAATGAAAAAAGGGAAGAATGAAGAAGAAAAATTAGAAAATTGAAAAAATAAAAAATTGGAAATAGAAAAACACAAGAATGAAGTAAACCACCCCTTAAGTTTTTTAAAATATAAAATTTGTTCTTAAAAAAAAAAAAATTGTTCACAAACCCTGCAAATGAAAAAAGAAAGAGAAACCCCTCAAAAACCCTAAACAACTTTATTGTCAATCCCGGCTTTCTACTTTCTGCCATATCCATGAACCACAATCTTCTATAGCTTAAGCCTTCCCTTCATTCATTCACTTTCACCTCCATCACTGTCATCGATCAACTCTACAATCACTAAACGCCTTTACGAAGCTCCGCGCCGTAGCCATCGTCG
The DNA here is from genome assembly GCA_002525835.2 of Ipomoea batatas. Classification (NCBI taxonomy): domain Eukaryota; kingdom Viridiplantae; phylum Streptophyta; class Magnoliopsida; order Solanales; family Convolvulaceae; genus Ipomoea; species Ipomoea batatas. Next base: position 27,992,298 of record CM008341.1, on the reverse strand, counting down.
GCGGTGCTCCTCGCCGTTTTCATTGTCGACTGAGCTCCGCGGTGCTTCCAAGCTCCAACTTCGACTGAGCTTCGTGCCGCCACCATCGTTAACGGAGCACAACCTCTGTTCTTTGCCTACCTAAGAGGTAACAACCTCTGTTCTATGCCTCCTATCCTATGCTGAATTGCGGATTTCTTACTTTTCGATTTTGTCAAACTGCGGGAATATATGTTGATTGCTTATAAATATTTCTGCATAATTAAACTTGCAGAAAAGTACATTGTGATATTTAAATTTGAAAAAAAAAACCCCATATATAGGGGATTTTGCAATCAATGTAGCTTAAGCTGATTATTTTACCCATTACTTGTTGAATATCAGTGTTTTTTATTAACATTGTTAATGTTTTTCATTACAAATTATAGATGATATTGCTTCTTTGATCTCAAATAAACCTTTTAATTTTTTTTAGCCAAATAAGTTATTGATAATATAATAAATCAAGAAATACTAAAATGTCATATTCTTAACTAACCAATATGTTCTTGTATTGCCTAAAAAATATTGGTGTTTCAAAATCAAGATTTGTGCACACTGACAGACTGAAAAGTGAAAACCATGAGAAAACCCAAAGTNAGTTCCCCTCAAATGTCTTCATGGAAGAATGAAACTGGAGAAACGGATAGGAATATACTCCCAGTTTCGTGAGGAAAAAAGATCTGTTCTTTTCTCCACAGATGTTGCTTCACGTGGCCTTGATTTCAACAAGGCAGTTGATTGGGTTGTCCAGGTTAGGTGCAAAGTTATTGAAGAAGCAAATACTTAGCACTAGCAGTGAGACTTTTGCTTTAGATATATTGAAAAAGATGATAACTTTATTGGGGAACTTATGTTTCAGGTGGACTGCCCTGAGGATTGTGCTACTTACATACATAGAGTTGGCCGTACTGCTCGCTACCTTTCTGGTGGGAAATCACTGTTGTTTGTTATGCCTTCTGAAATGAAAATGCTTGAAAAATTGAGAGAGAAAAAGATTCCCCTTCAAGTTACCAAGGTATGATTTAATTTGTTTGATCTCTTTATTATATCTTGCTATTCACTGTTCAAATTTATATCTTGTCAACTTTATGATGAATTGACACCTTTTAAGCTAGTTTATAGCTACCTGTAGGATTCGAATTTTGAATAACTTTGTTCTGGATTTCTAAATGAAGTTAGTAATACTTGAATCTTTTGTTTTTTGGTCTTATTCTTCTTCAAGGCGAAGGCAGAGTTTCTCCAATCTGTCTCTGGATTAATGGCTGCTTTGCTGGTCAAGTATCATGATCTACAACCTCTTGCTCGAAGAGCATTTGCAACATATTTGAAGTCTATTTATAAACATAAGGATAAAGAAATTTTTGATGTCACAAAACTTCCTGTTGAGGAATTTTCTGCTTCTTTGGGTCTTCCAATGACCCCCAAAATCAGATTTCTAAAACAGAAAATAAAGGGTAAGACTGTGTCTGAAGCCTTATCTGTCATGCCAGAGAATATTACCAATGAGAATTTGTTGGAACTTCCAATTAAGAACCCAAATCCTGAAAAAT
>CM008341.1:27935052-27959398 GCA_002525835.2 Ipomoea batatas | reverse complement strand
ATATATATATATATATATATATATAAAGAGGTTAAAGTAAAAGGGTTCAAAATCATTGAAATGGTACGGAGTTAACAGTAAGACTTGTATCCCATAAGCATAGAGATAATTAAGCATCCAAAGCTGGTTTTAAGATTCCACATAGTATAATGTACAGAAACGTACATGACAAAAGTCTCCCCAGTAGGGTTGTCCTACAATGAAGATCCAGACAAAGAAGGAAGATGCAATTGAATGCCGCGAGAATTGAACTCTTACCGGTCTGAAGAAACTTCCCAAGTTTTATTGTCCTCTCTTCAATCAATTACTTAATAAACAACAGCCAAATAAATAACTTGGCCATATATAACTATCTTGTGTCTATTTGGTCAACTATAACTTTCTTTAGCAATTAGCGGTTTTGACTAACGGGAGAAGTGTCCGTTCTGACCAGCATATTGTATTAGCTGTTCGTACGAAGTGTTTAGTAAAAGTAGATATTCAATGTTAGTAGTTAACACTTAAAAAAATTATAAAGATTTATACCACTTGTGTGTCAATAATACCTAAACTTTTCAAATGAAAGTAATTTATTTTTAGTTGTGATTTGTCGTTACAAAGGAGTGGTCCAAAATGGAAAGTTAAATGACAAGCAAGTCAAGCACACAACATGACAACTTTCATAGAAGCTATCCTAGTCTAAATTAATTTTTGAAGAGATATATTGAAATCAAGCAATGTAATTAAAGTAAACAACAACGAAGTTAACAACATTGAAGTTAAATAATACTCCGTAATATATAGGAGTAGCGACTTAGACTAAGCTAGCTCTTGCATAGATGCTATAGGGTGTATAAAGAGCATCCTTAGACCTTAGTGGTGGAGTTATTTTGCGGTTTTTGAGTAGTTTTTATAAGTGTAATTATGAAAGAGAAAATGGGATGGGAGGGAAAAAAATAATACAAATATAATTTAAAAAAAAATACTACGTAATAAATAAAGTCAGTTGTCAGGGTTATTGTCTTCCACGCAAATTTGTGCGTGTGAAATAAATTAAATGTGGGTCTCACTTCTGCCAATAAACTCATCTCTTGCAGATGAACTTTCATCCCTCTCTCTCCTCCATGTGGCATAGCACTGTTCCAAAAACCCTTCAAATCCACTGATATTGATGCTATAAGGATTGGAAATCATGCAATGATCTACCAAGAGTCAAGTGAGAAGCAATAAAAAAAATGCCAATTCTATTCTCATAGTAGTTGGATTATTCAATTAACATTAGACTCCATTCTCATGGTAGTTAACACTAAGCTACTTAAAGCACGTACTTCATCAACTACTTAAATGCACCACATACATAGTATTTGAAAATACACCAGAATAAAATGCATAAATGCACCATACACAAAAAAATGCATTGTGCTTAATGGTGCATTTGTGTGTACCTAATGGTGAGTGACCACACGGCTGCACAGGAAACTCTGTCAATACCGGAACCTAACCCTATATATATGTATACAATTTTATTTTATTTTATATATATTTTTTTCTGGTAGGAAAACTCAGCTTTCCTTATCAGGTGAACTGTGATGTGAAATGAATAAATTGAATAAAAATAAGTAACATTATTGAAAATTTGATTGACTGAAAAAGACAAAATGGAAGGCATAAGAGAAATTGACATTTTTGCCAATAAACATCAAATATCGTATGCAAACGAGATATGATGAATCCAAAGCACATGCAAAAAAAGTAGCAACTCATTTTCATATTTTCATTTAACTTGTAAATGAACAACTCCATTGTAGTTTTTCTTCTGTATCTATTTCATGCTAGGAGTATGTACTTGATTAGAAAATACTTTAAATTACTAAACTACCTTTCATGCTCACATTACTCTATCTTTCTTTCTCTTTGTATTAGTGGGAGATTGTTGATTATTGCAGTTTGTGTTGAAAAGATTAGTATAAATTGACATTTTAAGTGATCAATTTGAATTATTAATTTGAGTGAATTTACTTTCAATTTGGATAAATCAAAGTGGATTTAGATTCTCTTAGTTTTTTTTTTTCTTAGTTGAAGGATGAATTTGATATATTATACGCTCAAAATGAGAAAAATAGTATTTGGGAAGACTTTTAACTAGCATTTGCCTCATATTAGAAATGGATATGAGTTTGCACCAGTATACATACAATTTAACTTTAAAAAAAAAAAAGTTTACATTGTGTAGCATAGAGATTTTCTCTAGTGCGCATCATATTTATTATGATTAATCATTTGCTAGTTTTCAGAGTTATAATTTGAATTTTAAAATCAATTTTGAATGCTATTGAATTCCATTCCCATATAAATACTTGCTAGTTTTCAAAGTTATAATTTGAATTTTAAAATCAATTTTGAATGCTATTGAATTCCATTATATTTCCATAAAATACCTTGCATTAGATAACATTTTTTTTAAAATAAATTTTAGACTCCTAAAAATTCTAATTTTTACATCTACAAACTCTCAACTCTCTCAAATTCTGCGGACACTTCATCAAAATTCGAAGTGTTCATTTTTGTTCAAGTTCACCAAGAATGTTTGTATTTGAGTGCTCACATATATATATATATATATATATAGTGGCGGAGCCAGAAAAAATTTTCAGTGGGGGCGAAAAATGAAACACTTAAGAATATAGACATAAATATTGTTGGATATGGATGAAAAATATAACATATCAAAAATTTATAAAAATATTCATAACTATATATGAAACATAATTAATTTGATAAAATAATTCAAAAAAAAATGATAAAATAATTCAAATAGAAAACACATTATAAATTACACATCTCATTATTAAATTTTTAAAAAAGCTTTTTAAATATATATTAAAAAAACTTGGAATGAAAACAAGCCTACTGCGGCATAAAAATGACCTGAAGAAGTCAATAAAGGAAATGAGCCTAAAATCACGGACAAATCAACTCAACCAACTAATCAATTGTTTATATGTATTTGTTTTATTATACTTATATCTAAAGATGTACTATATATACATATATATACATACAAGGACTATATATGGGATGGGGGTGGGGGAGGGGGTGGGGTGAGAGGGGGCAGCTGCCCCCACTGCCCCCATACTGGCTCCGCTAGTGCATATATACATTGTGATTCATTGTATCATGAGAAACTAACGCTTCAACACTCCTAGCACCATTGGGAGAAAGCAAATTAGTTTTAATAATAGTGCGTGTGCACAAGCCTCGGGTTAATTTTGAGCTATACCGTGACTTAATTAATTTTCTCTACAAAGTTATTCCCATCAATGCATTCTCCATAAATATTTTATAAAAAAAAAATTAATTTATGGGAAACACCAAATGCCCTCCGAGGGAAATGAAGGAAAATCTTGCGTGCGGAGCCATTATTGTTTAGCCCTTGACTCACACGCGTGCAAGGTGCTGTAGTGGATTTATGTTTTTTACACTTCAATACAATATTTTATCGATGATTTTTTAATAGATGATCAAAATTGTTACAAACTCAATAGTTATTGAATCTTTTATAGTGGATTTTAAAGTAGAGAACAAAAATTGATTAGATGAATAATTTTTGGGATTAACTTTATTTTAAAATTTGGAAACCTAACTATTAAAGTCCTCCAACTTCAACCATCACTTCTTCGAATATCTACAGTCATACACCAAAGGATTCCTTGAAGTATTTTATATTTGGATGGGTATTATTATTTCAGCAATCCAATCAGCACCACAAAAAAAAACAAAACTTCGAATTTCGTAACTTTTCAAGAGTTGAAGTTAATGAATGCAAGATTCTTGTTGATTGATATACTACTGTCAAAGCGAGCCGGCCCGTTTTACAGCGGGCTTAATTTTTGACGGGCTGACCCGTTAGGTCCACGGACTAGGACTCACGCAACCTTAAGTCGCTTTACGCGGGTTGACAGGCCCTGCGGGCCGGTCCGTGAACTTTTTAAAAAAATTATTATTATTAAATTGTTAATATAAATAAATATAATTATATATATAATTAATTATATATAATTATATAAAAACTTAGTGTATTGTGTTCGCATGCAAACACAGTACACAAGTTTTTATATATATAAATAATTTTAATTTTTTTAAAAGGGGCTGGCTCGCGGGTTGGCCTGCAACTCGCGTGGGCTGCAGGCCAGGTCCATTAGGTCCGCGTTTTCGGGGGTCACCTATTTTGTATGCCTAACCCGCACTATCGCGGGACGGGTGCGGACCAACTCGCGGGCTTCTACTCATTTTGACAGTATTAATTGATACCAATTTAAGAAGTTTAATTTATTTAGGTTTCATGGATGGATTGAAATTTTGCTTTCCACGTAACTAATTATGAGGTTTGGTTGATGGAATATATTAAAGGCTAAAGTGTCATCTAGCACCATGAACTATATCCAATTATTCATACCACACCTTAAACTTTCATATCGTATATATCGAGCCGCAAACCAAAATAAAAAATTCACCTAAAACTTTTAGCAGGTTTCCAGGTCTTCCTGCTGACAACCTGACATGGCGCATGTTTCCAAGTGATGTGGCATTTCTTTTAACCTTATGTTATTCATGAAAGCATTTATATATTAAAAATAATTGGAAAAAGTGTCAAATAGGCCACTGAACTTATCGCTTTTGTGCAATTGGGCCATTAAACTTAAAAAGTGTGCAATTCAACCATCAAACAATCAAAATTTGTGCAATTGGACCATTTTTACAATTTTTTTTTTGGTAAAATCCAATTATATTACTAACATATATGTATTAAGAGTGGCATTTTCTTCTACCATACTAGTTGAGAGTCAATATTGAAATGTTTTTAACTCAAATTGAATTAAATTTTTTTGTAAAAATGGTCCAATTGCACAAATTTTGCATGTTTGATGGTTGAATTGCACACTTTTTAAGTTCAATGGCCCAATTGCACAAAAGTGATAAGTTCAGTGGCCTATTTGACACTCTTTCCAAAATAATTTTTTTTTTAAAAAATACAAACAAAAAAAATTAGCATTTTTATAAATTTGGAAAATTAAAAAAATACTAAACAATAAATTAGCCAAAAAAATATAAATTCTGAAAAAAAAAATTGAAACATTGGAATTGCAAAATTGAAAAGTATACATTATGAAAATAAAGAGAAAAAAATTATGGTTATTTTAATATAATAAATTTTTTTAATTATAAACATGTAAACGCTTACATGGACAACATAAGGTTAAAAGAAATGCCACAACACTTGGAAACCTGCGCCATGTCAGAAGGAAGACCTGAAAACATGCTAAAAATTCTAGGTGAATTAAGTTTAGGTAACGGCTCGATATATACGATATGAAAATTCAGGGTGCAGCATGATTAATTGGATATAGTTCATGGTGCTAGATGACACTTTAGCCTATATTAAATAACCATATTATAGTACATGGAATATATATGAGCTATACAAGGATAAATACCCAAAGAAGAAATACAATTGAAATATAATTCCTATAGAGTCCTAATAAGAACAATATTTAAATGTAATTAACTATGATATATCAAGTTAATTATTGCCAAATTAAAATTGAAATCAAAACATTAATTCACATAAAATCCATCTTTTCTTCCGGAGATAAACTCCACAGCCCGCAACAATGTCTGCAAGATACCACCAGATCACAGTTTCCCTTGTCTTCCTCACCTCCCTCGCAATCCTTCCGCCATTAATTTCCTCCGCTCGCGACGGCGATGATTTCCCCTCCGCCTACGAAGTAGTCGAATCCTTCGACTTCCCCGTAGGTATCCTCCCTGTGGGCATCACAGGATACGATATCGATTGGAAGACTGGGAAATTCGATGCTTACCTCAAGGACTCATGCAGTTTCTCTCTTGAAGGCTCTTATAAACTCAACTATAACTCCAGAATATCCGGCGACATACAGAATGGCCGTATAACGAACCTCAGCGGCGTCAGCGTCAAGGTTTTCTTCTTGTGGTTAAACATCGTGGAGGTTATTCGGAGCGGAGACGATCTTCAATTCTCGGTGGGGATTGCTTCTGCTAGCTTTTCTCTCGATAATTTCGCAGTTTCTCCTAAATGCGGCTGTGGATTGGATTGCAAAAGCCTTGGGAATGAAGATCACGCCGAGATTAGAAGCAACCCTTTCGTCTCTTCAATTTAAGTAAGTTTTTACTTCTAGGTATTCGGATTGCGGGACTTTTATTCTCGATTACGGTTTTGAGCTTGAAATTCTGGCATAAAGATGCCACCTTTCTTTCATTGGTTTATCTGTTTCCCTTTTTCTTTACTATTCATGTCTTTGTATTTTATAAACCTAATTCAAAAGGGATATCTGGCTTTTATTTCATTTATGGTGTGATTACTGTTTGGTGGTTTGTGTTATCAATTGGATGGCTTCTTTCATTGCAACACCCAAATAGTTTATGGGATATGAATTGGATTCTACACTATTATACAGTTGTTTGCAATGTTAATGCAATGTTACTCTGCAAGTGATTTGTAGGGGTGGTTAAATCCATTGGCAGTAGAGCAGCAAAAGCATACAATGAAATAAGTTTAATCAAACTTTTTTTTTTTTTTTCTATTTTTCTACAAAACATTACTTTTTCAAACTGAATCCTGCCCTTTACTATTATATGTCATTGAGTTTAGTGCAAAGGTATAAAAGTGTTGGCAGGGTGTAGAAGCACACTGCTATGTCCATAGCAGACACAATGCGTTTTACATAACTATAGTAAAGTACTAAAGGATGGCATTTTATAGCTTTTAGGTTGCTCTATTAGTTAAATGAATAAGGGATGGTTGTAATGCATGTTTTATAGTTCAAACATATGAGAAATATATGGTTGCTAGCCCATATTGTGGTTTTCTGAAAAGAAAGAAGGGGACATTTGACCATCTTACCATTATAGAACATTTGTCCAATCTAAAGTAACGTAAACATTTAAAACCTTGTACAAGCTCTCCCTAGTGTCTTGCGCTCTTCATTACTTGCCAATCTCCTAGGATTAGGTTGGATATGAGGGATTTTACCAATAGGATATTGCTTGAACAAGCATGGTCAGGAATCAAGGTGTATCATGAATAGTCTACTACCTATTTGTCGGGGTGAGGGGTTATGCTGAGCAGCCTATGATTTGTAATTTTGATGTTCAGTCAGTTGTGACTTTTGTGATTTTTTTTACTGCCCCTTTACCGATCATATTTATTAGGGAGTACCATATATGTATTGTACATGTGATGTAGAAATCAATTCCAACTTAATCATTTTACCTATGAAATGGTAATCCACCTCAATGTGTTTGTTCTGTTCATTCAAGGAGAACTGGATTATTGGAAATATGAATATGAATAGTTGTCCAATTGTTGTACCATAGGCTCAATGCTCTATATGTTTTAATGATAAATTAGTTCACTATATGTCTCTGTTTTATCCATAACATGATATTTAGATTCTGCACTGGACTTTGCAATCGCACACACTTGACTTCTTGCTCTTTCACAGTACCAAGTGTGTTTTTTCCCACAGGCACACAATACCCTGTTGTTGATCTCTTGTTACTCGATGAACCAGTCGAGTTAGCAGCATCACAGAATGTTTCAATACTTGTATGTCAATGATCAACATTATACAATATTCCTTTATTCTAGTGCAGCCACTCTTTGCAAATTTGACAATTGAAATATTTTCTCCCCAAAAAGGTTGAATTCCCAACCCCAAGGGCCCCCACGCCCCGGCTCAACAGAGCATCTAGGAGAATGTAAATCATGGTAACTTTGCTGAACACAGAGGCTAGACTTTTGCCCCTCGGCTCCCCTCACTTTGAGAGATTGCTCTCAGATTGTTGTTGGTGAGATCACTGGTCTTTCTTTTCAAACTTCACCCCTGTGAGGCTGAGCTGCCAATGTGAGCAACAATTTAAATATTGTTGCTTATCATTGCTGCTAACCTATCCAAACAACCTCAGAAGTAAGCTTAGTTACAGGGGAGAATGTTGTAACATAATCCACAACATATATTTGAGCATATCTCTTTGCTGCCAATCATGCCTTTAATCGAGCTGTTTGTGTGTTGTGTGGTAAATGAATGCTAGCTACAAAGATACATGCAAATTGTCTTTTGAGAGGTAGCTTAGAAGTTAAAACTAGCTATTAATGAGTGCATAGTGTGATGCAATGGTAAAGCAAAGATTAAGCAATTAAAAGAAACAAATAAGAAATGCAATGGAAGGGAAAAGGACTCACACTTGCCCTATCGCTGATATGATGCCAAAGAGTGTGCATGTGAAGGTTTCTTATTCTCATAGCAACAAAGGCACTCCAAGAGAAATACATAATTGGATACAACAATCATATACAATTTCATTAAAATTCCCTTTCGCACAACATCCAAAGAGTATCCACATTAGGGGTTTTTTGTTAGTATTTGTTTGAAAGAAAAAATCATGCATTGGTTTTTGACAAATGGAGAACATGATTTTTCATTAATTTTTCTCTTACAAATCAATAATTTTTGTGGGTCCCAATCAAAAGCCAAATGAAGCATTCTCCAACACTGTTCACTGTCAGTTTTCTCTTCTTTTTTCTTTTTCTTTTTCTTCCCTTTTCTCTCTCTCTCCTCTTTCCTCCTTGCACGTGTGGCCGGACAAAAACCATCAAAAGTTTGTACTATTGAGATTGCTCTAATAAATCCAATCAAAATCTCTATGAAATTCAAATCAATCGAGCATGATATGCGAGGGGCATAGGTAACTAGTCAATCATAAAGAGGTTTTGATTGGGTCCATTATAGATTGTGAAAGAAAAAAAAAATAATGGAAGCAATGAAACGCATAATTCTATAAAATAGAGAGATTAAGATTTATTTTTAAAAAAAAAAAAAACATTATCTATTAATGATAGAAATTTTTCAACTACAAGGTTATTAGGCCTTGAAATGAATATTAAAGCTCTCAATTTACCCAAATTTATTCTTATTCTATACTTTTTCTTCAATTGGACTTTCCTACATTGAAATATGATAAAAACACCGAATGGTTCATTTGGAATGAGTTGCAACTATGAACACTTTTGTTCCATTTTCGCATTATGAATGATCTAGAGCATTCAATTGCAAAGCAGCAATTAAATTAGGTTCATCAAGAAATGTTGTAATCATTTCCATAGCTTCATTTTGGCTCCTAAAAGCATCATTGTGGTTATGTAGCCACCAAGAATGCAAGGTAAAAGTAAGCAAATATTACAGTTATCACTTACCCATTATCTAGCTTAGCCTTCCTGACATACAACTATTTACAACCAATGGTTTTGTTATGGGTGGGAAATTCAACTAGATATATCCCATTGTCCTAGTGTTCTCAAGGCTATCATTTCTTCTTCCTTAATTGGCCTATCTCTATCCATCTAAAAAATTAGGCTTAATGTATGATTTTGGGAAAAAGGATATAGTCTACTCGGAAAATAATTAAATAAAGGCATGAGAAGATCATGAAGTGACTATATGAAACAAAAGAAGTAATGGAGTAAACACAACTTTATGTACCTTTTCTAGGGACAATAGGAAAATCTAAGTCAATATGATTGACAACAATTTTAGTAAGAGAAGTGTAGTGGAGCCTTTAGTGCAACTATACACATATACACATGCAGACACACTTGACACACCTTCACGTACCTCCTTTGGTCGTTGGGGACGAGGGCGGGAATGGGATTAGGGTTTCAAGGACGGGGAGTATCTTGCCCGGCCACGCCTCGCCCCGCTAACATCCCTATTCCCTAGTGATAAGGCTCCATTGATAGCAGCCAAGAAAGAACCTGATGATGTTAGTATGTAATATAATAATTGATAAAATATAAATTAATTAGCCTGAAACTAATAAATTTGATGCCTTGAATGAGCTAGTATGAAATTTAGTGGCTAGCTTGGCCAAACCCCTCAAGGCCCGTTATTTTTTGTTTAACGAGGATGTGGAACAAAATATACAGGGGAATTTGTAAATAATTAAGCTCATCTTTAGCATTTTTATTAAATTTTTAAATAAAATTTTAATATTAATAAATTACAAATAAATAATGGAAAATAGCCAATGTCAAGTGACATGTAGTGATTCTCTCAAATGAGAGGTCATGAGATCGGAAAAAAAAAAGTAGTATAATGAAAAAAATAATGAAAAGTAAAAAACCTCATTATAATTAGCCACCAAAAAAAAAAACCGTATTAGAATTATTATATTGTAAGTGTAAATATATTAATTAGTTTTAGTTAAAATTTTGAAGTGGAGTTTGGATTGACAAAACGATGTATAAATTTATATATATTAGTGTAATTACTAGTTTATTAAAATGTTAAAAGTTTTAATTAGGTCTTTATGATAGCCTAATGGTTTAAGTTTAGGGTAAAATACTTTTAACTTTGCCCAATAAAAAATTAGCTTGATAAATTTAAAATTGATCAGACCAATAGAATTGGTCCAAACTAATAAGGCTAGAAGTCTAGAACGATTAATTAAAACATCCCTACCGGCCTATCTTAAATAAATAAATAAATAAATAAAAAAAAAAAAAACCATCCCTACATATCTATTTGCTGTTCGATATTGTGGACCCATCCCTTCCCCCCGCAGATATAATTGATCGAATATACATGCTTCAATAGTCTATAGAAGCCTTTCATTTGAGTTGGTCAGATAATATTGGACACAATATTTGTAAAACAGAAATTCACTTGAAAAACATATCGGAAAAAAAAAATTAAAAAAAAAAAAGATTGTTTCCAAGCTGAAATATATAGTATCAAAATGAAAAATAAAAAAAAATTCTAATTTCATCTTTGGAGAATAACTTTTTTTCTTTCAAATGAAAAAAATATATTAGCACCTTTTTTATGACAAAGGGAACATTCAACTATTACTACGGGATGTATGAGCTGATTCCGTTTTTATGATAAAAAAAAATAAGAATTAAACTCGTAATCATTCAAATATTATAATTATGATCAACCTATTCGACAATCGGTAGCTATCGTTTCCTAGAGGCGAGTGGGATTTGAGCTGGCTTACGTGTAACTTGACGTTGATGTGGATCGGAGGATGATTTTGAGGTGGGTACGGTGTAAATAATGTATGTAATTTCTTCAACTATCACTTTGATGTTCGATCATGTGAAGTATACACTCCATCCGCAACTACACTACACTTTAAACTTTCCACCTACGTACGTAAAGCATCATGCTGCTCTGATCTCATCTATTGTGGCCTTTAATTTCCAAAAAAATATGTTTCTTGCCCTCTTTTTTTGGCTAAAAGATACCATATAAATTTGAGATAAGGTCAAATAAGCTATTAAATTTTTACGAAAAATACAAATACATAGTAAAGATGGGTGCATAGTTTGTGTATTAAAGGTGCACCATTTTAATGCTTAAGGTGCTGCTACACAACCGCACGGGAAGCTATACCCGCACCTGAACCTTTTCGTTTATTTATATATATATATATATATATATATATATATATATATATATACTTACAATCTCGAACATAACTAAGAACAAATCTCAATTTATGTAAAAATTGAACGAGACAGAAAAACGCAGTGATATTTTAATAATTATCACCAGCTTCACTATACATTTTACATTTGATCCAATACATACATACATATAATATATATATGTATAATAGAATTAAAACTGAAAATATAAATCTATTAGCAGTAATGTATGTATTCATCTGCATACAACAAAAATGATGAAAATGAATTTTATTATTAATTAGTATTATATCCACAATATCATATGAAAAAGTTGCATGCAACAATAATACTTAAAGTCGCTATTTCTAAATCTAAAGATTTCCACCATATATATATATATATATTTGTAATTTATCCAACACACAAAACATTTTTGTTTAAGCAGATTTTAGTCATAAATCATTGTTTACGAGCTGTGTTCTTCAAGAACATGAGACGCAGATCTGCAGCGTCTATCACCTTATCATCTTCACCCTCGGGTCTATAATACCCTGTTACAGGATCCGGATACCATGAAGCCGCCGCCTTGTCTACCGCTTCATTTCCACTTTTCGGCGTAGCATTGCTATTGCTCTTTGCCCTTCCACTCGAAACTGCTCCCTCCGCCGCATCCGCCGCCGCATATCCCCTCCTGCAACCAAATCACCGCCGTTTTCAAACCATCCATATCGTTATAATATACCCCCTTCATCCCGTGTCTGTTTCTATGGTTAGGAGGCTTGACAAAAGTTATTTTTAATTTAATTTTGTATAATATTAAATTTAATATTAGTGTATAAAATTTATATATTTAAAAACTACATTAAAAATATTATTAAATATAAAAAAATCATAAACAAAACTAATAAAATAAGCATGATTTAAATATCGCTAGATTTGGAGCACAGGATCGCCTAGGGCTTTTGTATTTTATTTTTTATTTTAAAATTTTTTAATTTTTTAAGACTTGATAATTATAAATTATTTAATACTTTAATAGTTAATATACTAAAATATTAAATATCAACTTAAAAACGACTTTGAACAATTTAGAGTTATTAATCAGCAACTAGGCGACCTAATCTAGGCCTAACCGCCTAAGAGGCCTCCCTAGACCACCACCAGTTTAGTGATATGTTAAGCTGATTAAAAAATTTTCTAACATTTTTTACATACAAAGTAATCATGACAAAAAATTATACCAGATTGTTTAGATTGTTTCAAATGTTCTTTAGGTTTAGAGTATACAAAGTAATCATTTAAATTTTCTTTAGATTGTTTCAAATTTTCATTAGATGATTCTGATTTTTTGAAAATTTTATTTATAGAATTACCCATTAGAGGATTATAGATTTATAGCCCTAAATTCCTAATGCCTTATAAGGTGTGTTGTGTGTGTTGTGTTGCCTGTGTACAATGTTGCAGAGGAAATCAAGACAAAACAAATTACAAATAGAATAAAACTTACAAATCGGCAAACAAAAGGAACAATCATGGATCGTCTACGAGGATCAATCGAATTGGAAAATAGAGTGTCGATTCTAATAGATAATTAGGTGTTCCATGTCGGTTCTATTTCTAAATTTATTTAATTAAGCCTCCGATTCTTAATTTTTTGTTTTCTAATAACACTATACTATATATATATATATATATATATATATATATATATATATATATGAATAGCCCCTTCTAGCATGGGCCTTGAGTAGGGCCTGGCGATATTTTTGCAACACTAAAAATAAGATAGGATGGAATAATTAACGATGGAGTAGTACCTGCAGGTGGCAGCAACGGATATTCTGTGAAGGACGAAAGAAGAGAGGTGCTTGGCTGTGGAGAAATTGCGAGCCATTTTGTAATTCTAATGAATTAATGTGTACAATATACGCCGCAGCGGCGAAACGAGTCTGTTTAGGAAGATTTGCCGACGTTCAGGCTTACGAATTACAGTGTTCTCTGATCGTCGGGAACTGCACGATGAGGGGCAGACGGTTGTGTGTATATATAGGCAATGATCGAGTGGGGAAGATCGATATTAAGGCCCTCAATTTACTGCTTGTTCGACACGTGGTTGGCGCTTCAAATCTGTTTCAACCCTTTTCGTAGCGTCTTTTTCTCCGGTCACAATTATAATCAATCTCAAATTCACAGGTTTTGTTTTTTTTTTTTTGAATGCTACTTACTCTATTACAGTGTAGTATCTGTTCATAAATTACTTTCTCAACCTACTGAAGAATAAAAAGACAGCAACGCCTCCACTGAGGCTCGAACCCACCACCTCCCATATACAGGGAAGGGTTTGATGCCACAGGTTTTGTTTAGTTTTGCTTCTTTTCTTCTTCTTTTTTTTTTTTTTAATCTCTTAATTTTTTTTAAACATTCAATTTTAATTAAATAAAGCAATTTTCACTTTTAGTTATCGACTGTTACATGATATTGTCACAGTTCTCTCTGGTTAACACACACACCTATATAAAAAAATGTATTATTATTATTACTCACATTATATATATTAAGAATTATAATATAATACAAAAGGGCATTTTCGGTATTATAGTATAAAAGCTATTCCCAAATACTTGAGAATAGCTAATACTATGGGGTCCCCTAGGAATGGTTATTCCCTCTCCAAAGGGAATAGCTCATTCCCGGGAATCCTATTCCTAAGAGTAGAACGACGAAGTGACGAACCAAACAGTGGAATAAGTCTATTCCCGGGAATGGTATTCCATTCCCGACTTATTGCACGAACCAAACACGCTGTTAGTTCTACTCTTTTAATTTTTACTTATTACAACCTTGAGTTTTATTTGATTGCAACAATTTGTCCTCCATTTAAAATTTTGTCACTTCACTATATAATAAAGATGATTAACATATAATTTTATCTTTCAAACATCTTGCCTAACATGTAATTGCTCTCGGTCTCTTATAAACTCCTCTAATTGAATATTAAATTACATGTTAGTCATATTTATTAAATGATGGATTAATAACATTTTAGAAGGAAGATTAATTATGACAAGTAAATGAAAGTCAAAGATATAATGTAATAAAATTTAAAGTGCGAGACTAATGTGACAATATTATAATCGTCGAGACTAAAAGTGCAATTCGCTCAATCCAATAAATTCAAAATGCACATAAATATAATACAATGAAATTTAGGGTGTGTTTGGAAAACATGAAAATGACTTCTCTGGAAAATGAGTTCATTTTCGGTGTTTGGATGTACTCTGGAAAACTGTTTGTGTGTGTTTGGTTCATTTTCCGAAAAATGAGTAGAAATGTATAATTATATTATTTTATTATTTTATTTAAAATATAAAAATATATAAATTAATAATATTTATTAGAAATTAGAAATAAAAAATTACAAAAAAAGTCGCACAACACCATTTTCCGATTCCGAAAAATGACTTCCGGATTTTTTGTCGGAAAGTCATTTTCCGGAAAAATGAGCTCATTTTCCGTGGTTCCGTTGACCACATTTTTCGGATGTCGCCAAACACCAAAAGTTTGGAAAATGATTTCCGAAAATTATTTTTCGAGTTACTAAAACACCCTTAGTAAAAGGAATAATTGCATTTGTTCTTCTTCTTTTTCTTTTTTTTTTGTCTCGTCAACTATTATACAATTTAGGGTGTGTTTGGTTGGTGGGTTTAGGCATAAGGAATAGGTATGAAAGTGATTGTTAGTATTCGGTTGATAGGTTTTGAGAATGCTACTATGGTTTTGGAATACCCCATTAATGAAAAAATAC
Source organism: Ipomoea batatas (assembly GCA_002525835.2). NCBI lineage: Eukaryota > Viridiplantae > Streptophyta > Magnoliopsida > Solanales > Convolvulaceae > Ipomoea > Ipomoea batatas. The sequence goes on along the minus strand of CM008341.1, from coordinate 27,944,102 downwards.
ATACCCTTATTAAATAAGGGTTTCACTTTCCTTTCTCCTTTCTTCCCCAACTATTAATAATTATTCCCATTCCACCCAACTACCAAACATGCTAAATACTTTCACCAAAACCCATTACTCTTACCAAGTATTTGATACTCATTCCGATTCCGATTCCCATGTGCGAACCAAACGCAGTCTCTCATTTTCAATTTTAATCAATGTAGTCCTCAATTATTTTACCATGTTGTAAATTTTGTATCTTAAGATATAAATTAATTAATTTAATCCCTTTAAAATGAAAGTTGATACAAGTAAACAATTGATGAACTATATTCATCATAATATATTGGTGTATATGATCATAAATTTAAATCTTAATATACATAAACACTAAATCTTAATATACATAAACATAAAGTATTCCAAGACTAATAGTCTAACACTAATGAAAATATTGGAACCAGCCAAAGAATAATGGAGACAAGAGTCTGAGAGCCCATGAAGATGGTCTGGGCGACCGAAGATAGATGACCCTGACCAAAATGGAGGATCCAGGCCCAAGGCGATCAAGGACCCTATATGATTGTGCCCGCATGGCAAGCAGGCACCCAGGTGGGCATACCTGGCGGCCAGCCCCCGAGTCCCATAGGCCTGGAACTAGGGTCCAGCCTTCGCGACCGGCCGATTCCGCCAACCTTCGTAGCTTAAGAGTATGGATCTTGATTTAATCATGTGGTTATACCACATATTTAGACACAATTAGTTACAACTCCCTTGTATCAATAGGCATTATCCAGTTATTATAACATCATGTTCAATTATTACAATCTACTTGTAATATTCAGGCTCTCTAATCAACTCAATTTCACTATAATTCTTTTCTCTTATCCATTTTATCCCATTATTCGCGAACTTATATATTGATCTGAGTAAATACATACTCGGGTTATATAGTTTCATCATTGAACTAATACAATACTCGAACCGTCAATCTAAATGGGCAATTATTCAACACATTCACTAGCTATGTCGAGATCGAGATGAAGCATTCTTAGCAGGAAGTATTGCATGGTCTTTTTGATACATATGTATGGGGGATTAAAGGCAGTTGCATGCTTATGGGTCCCTTGGATCTAATCTGATTGGTTGTTTTCAATGCACTTAAAGATATCTGAACTTGACTAACTACCAAATTGATACGTGAACTTGACTAGATATTGTCTAAAACTTCAAATCATGCATCGTCACTATTTGTCTACACCCTAAACCAATGTAATCATGGGTCATATCAAAGATATGATGTTTAAATTCTGATTTTTCCGTCAGTTCGATTAACGGGACCTAATCGAAACTAGCTAGTTACAATTTAATTTTTTATAATATTAAGTTTAGTATAATAATACCTTTTCAAAAAAAAAAGTTTAGTATAATAATATATAAAGATATATATATATATATATATTTATAAATTATATTAAAAGTACTAATAAATATAAATAAAAATTCAAATTTAAAAAATATTTAAAAAAAATTAAAAAATAATAAGCAAAGAAAAATAACGATTTAACCAATAAATAGTAAACATGACAAATAAAATGAAAGTGAAATAATGGTCATTAGTATAAAAAAGAATATAGGAGATTGACTTTTAGTCACCCAAGGGTAGTGTATTTTTAAAAAAATCACGGTGACAATTTTGTAAATAATTGATCAAGAATCTGCGTCTATTGTTAATTAAAATAGACGCGATTTAAAAAAAAAAAAAAAAAACGCTTTTACTTTTCGTGACCGTTCCTCGTAGAAACGGTCTCGAAAAGTACATATTAAAAAAAAAAAGTTAAAAGGTAGATTTTCCGTGACTACGGAAAGTTTGGATTTTTTTAAAAAGAAAAAAATTCTTTTTACTTTCCGCTACCGTTTCTAAGTTAAACAAAAACGTGACCAAATCATATCTACACTCTCTCACTCTCACTCTCATCAAATCTACCGTGTACATGGCACCACCGCGTGACGCCTCACTCTCTCACTCTCCCAGATCTAACGCCTCCACCACTGCGATGCAACGACTGCCACAGCCGCCGACGCCACCGCTGATATCCTCCATTGTTTCTGGCGAGATCGACGCTACCACTGCCTCCCCTACGACGTTGGCGCTGACGATACCACGGCCACAGTCGACCCCTCCGCCCTAGCTTCAGCTAGCCGACGTCCCAACCACCGTTGTCGCCGCTGGCCGCCAGGTACAGTTTTTTAATGGTTAATAATATGTGTGTTTTATTATTATTTTGATAAATGTGATATTTTATGATTTTTAGAAATTTTATTTTGAATTTATATTAATTTGTGATTAGTTTTTATATATTTTTATATATTGTTATGTTAAAGAATGAATTTTGGTAAAATACGTATAAATTTATGATTATTTGTTGTGCTTATATATTAATGTGTGTATGTTAATACTTTTGGATTTTTTTTTCAAAATTTGATAATTTTTTAGGTGAATTATTGTGATTAAATATTAAAGTGTGTATACCTATGGGGCAAGAATTACTATTATTATTCTATTTTGAATTTTGCCTTTTTAAATGTTAAATTTTGAATTTCAATATTTTTTTTGTGAAATAGGTATTTTGATGAATTAGTTAGTTTGATAAATTAAGTATTTGATTAATTAGGTATATATATTGAATATGAATTATGTAGTTTGATGAATTAGATTAAATTTGATGAGTTATGTATACTTTCATTATACATTTGGTATTTTGATCAATTAAGTGTTTTGATTAAGAATTAGGTTCTTTGATGAATTAGGTAATTTGACAAATTAGGTATTTGATTAGTTAGGTATATATATATATATATATATATATAGATTATGAATTATGTAATTTGATGAATTAGATTGAATTTGAAGATGAGTTAGGTATAAAATTTGATGAGTTAAGTATACTTTGAGTATACATTAGGTATTTTGATTACGAATTAGCTAGGTAATTTGGTTTCAATTCAAATCACCTAATAGCGTCTATAAATGCGTCCGTCATTGTGTTTGGTTTGGGAATGTCTTTCTCTTCAACGGGTTAGAGTTCTGAAAAGCTAGACTTGATGTTCTAGTGAGCGTAAATGGCAGAAGGGAGGAAGAAGGGGGGAAAAAATTGGGTAAATATATTAAGTGGTATTTGAAATTTCAAAAATGTCCATGGTCTAAATGGTGTTTAACAAGATTATATGACAAAAGGACTAAATTTGATTTAACGTAAGAAAGATTTGAAGGATCGAATATGTTCAAATTGGAAACCAAGGACTACATTGCAAATACAATAATAATTGAGAGACTAAAAGTGCAATTCCCCAAGTAAGTTCTTTTTTGGTAGAACAAGGCCACAAGCAATAGGAAGATAAGTAGGTCATGAAACCAGAACCAGGTAGGCAGGAGGACTGGGCTTGGCATATACACCATGTAATCAAGTACAAGAAACAGATACATCTCTATTGTTTCTCTAAAATGAGGGAAAATGACACGAGTTATAAAGTTATTTATAACGTTAACATCACAGCTGCTCAACATGCATATTCTAGTATCAAAACATCAATTAATTCTACATGCAGATAACTTGTTTACCAGTTTACTTTTTCGCATATGTAATCAGCATGGCGTTGTCGCCCATTATCTTGAATCCCTGGAGTGCCTGCATTGCCACAGTGGATTGCATCTCATCTCCGTATTCGACAAAAGCAATTCCAGGCTTCGCTTCCACCATTCTGACTTCCTTAAAGCCAGTATATTGAGAAAAGAGCATTTGGAGCATCATGGGAGTTGTCTGATGCGGAAGATTCTGGACAAACAATATCTTGTTTGGAGGAGCGGGAGCTTCTGGTACAGCAGCAATTGCTCCACCCATATATGGTATCTGTGATAGCTGCAATTATTGAGAAAGGAGAAAGGGTATGGAGATCACTTTAGGTGAAACAATAGTGTTGATGCTTGTTCATAAAACCCCTGATAATGACAAGCTGGTCTAAAATACACTAAATTTTTGACCCAAAGATGAATACTAGTTAAATTTCAATGGAAACTCAACGAAAATGCTTACAGGAGGGGTTGCACCATAAGTGCCAACATATGCAGGATTCAGACCCATTCCTGCTTGATTAGAGTCATGCTGCTCCTTTTTCTTCTTTCCTGCCAGATGAATATAATATAGTTAAATAAAAATATTGATACAAGTGACCAAAAATGTTCCATACCAAGTAAATGAAAAGGAAAAACACTATAAATAAAATGCAGATTTTATTAAAGAAGGGATTATAACCAAAAAAAAAAAAAGGACTGTCCTCATAAAACACTGCACAGATTTACATAACTTGTTTTTGAGGGTGCATGGCAGCACCTCCTAGCAACTGGTGGTTACATCAGTGATGCAAATAAAGAGAAGGAGAAAAGAGAATTGTGGAACATCTTGCTGTTATGTGAGATGTTGGAGGTTGTTCAAACTAAAACTACCTGAGCGAGGCTCCTAACACCCAGCCTACAGGGATAACATTGCAAGGCATTGATTCCATTGAATATTATTTCAATGAATACATGTAAGCCTATTAATATTGAATTGTAACTGTAATTTACACAAAATATCTTTTTTTTTAACATAATATTTTAACACAAGAGTTACCATTTACAAAATGCATATATGTCAAATTCAAATAGCACTTGAAGCCATCAAGCCAAACTGGTTTAAAATTTACAAAATGCAGATACATTGAATTTGATTTAATAAATGCAAACAACAGAATATGCCTCAACAGACTTACCTCTGTCTTCATGCTTCTTTCTTTTTTCTCGAGGTACAAAAGTACCGTCTGCCTTGGCTATAATATCTGATTTTGTCTTTGCAAATTGTATCCTCTGTGAAATATATAAATATATGCATGAAAAATTGAAAAGAATAAACCAAAAAATTTTAAGAGGGACAAAAAGACAACATAAATGGACTGAAAAATTAGTTTCAACCTTACATACTGAGCTTTCTCATCAATCAGGTTAAAAGCACATATGCCCTAAAAGAAACTAATGGCAGCAGAAAAATCTAAACCAAAAATGTTGAGCAATTTGCTAGTAACAGTGTAACACAAATCCACTTCTCTTCAAAGCCTGTGCCACATTCTTATTGATGATAAACAGCTGATAAAAAAACATAATGATTACCACGTGTTCACAATGTAACCAGCTTAAAGCACAAAATCTAAAGAATATAACAGTAGACAAATAATTTAATCCATTTTTTCAAGCAGACTGAACATCAGCTATTAGAAATGCTGCATAGAATGGTTTGGTCATACAATGATATCGTCAAACAAGGATTATTATACTGATGTACGATGAAACCGGTGAGAGGCCAAGAGAGAGAAGGAAATGATAACCTTGTGATATTTCTCTATTGGTTTCTAGGAATCTCATTTACAATAGAATGATGGTAACTCTTCGTCAACCACAAAGAGAATAAGATTTTAAATAATTTCATCGCAACTAATAAGGCCTTACTTTTACAGGGTAATGCTTTACATGATTAGACACTTTCGCTTCCTTGTTGATTGAAGTTTTCCTAGAGTAAAGATGTAACTAATCCTATAACAGATATGATATTATAAAAAATGTAGGAAGATACATAACTTAGAACTCACCACATACTGGATTACTAAATCTGTCATGGTACTGGTTATGAAAGTTATCAACATAAAACATGCTCAATCAAACTAAAACTCAACTATGAAATTTAAGTTACAGCAGCAATTACAAATATTTGCAGTGTCAGCTAATTCTTTATACTTTCTGTTCAACTATGAATATAAGCTACAACAGCAATTAAAACTTTTGTAGTGTCAGCTAATTCTTTATACTCACTGTTTATTTGTGTCCAAAATGTTTTATGGACTCCAGCACATACTCTCAAGTAATGCTTGAAATCAATCAAGAAGAACGAAAATTGATTTATATTGTAAAAGATTAAGTGACCTTTCACTTGAATGAGGGATCTTACATAGAGTATATTCAGAATGACACATCAAGGTGATGTTTGATCAAGCATAAGTTTTGCTGTCAGATTCTCACTAATGAACTCGCTAGTAGGACTCAAATGAATGGACCATAGATACAGTAGCAATGGAAGATGATTCTAGTTTCTGAAAAGCTGAAGAAAAGCATCTCTTTTACCTTACTTTAACCACTGTTTTAGTCTGCTCAATCTGATTCTGATGGCATTGTTCTCAAATATTCAAAATAAAGAACTGAAAGAATTTTTGAAACACCCATTGTGTTTCCATAAGAAGCAAATACATATATGAGTTTTGGTTTATCTATGATGAAAGATAACAGCATCAATTTTAACAAATCAATATCTTCCAATTTGAAAAATAGCAATTTTACACCTGCTCACCATAAAACTATCAAAATTCTATTTTGTTTATATTTCACTAGGCCGTCCAAAATATTACACTATAACACACATAGGTCATTGGTTACATTAGTCAGCTACTGCAGAGAATTGGTAGGTAACATTGACACATTGTGCTAACCCATGATTAGTACATTGTTTAAAGGCATAATTATAATTGGCTAAAATTAGTTCTATTTGCTTCATGGACTAGTAGAATCAAAGACATGATAACAAGGATTAAGTAGTTACCATAGGCTTATCATAGAATGGGAATCCCTGCATTTGGCGAAGTGCACTGGTAGCAGATGAGACATCCTCAAAGATTACCCAGGCTTGACCTTTGTGTTTTAGGGTTTTGAACGCTAAAACCTCCAAAATCTTCCCGAACTGCGAGAACACGGCGTTTAGCGACTTCTTCAACTCTACAACAGCCAGCAATAATCTATTAACAATCAAACACGCATTCGCATTGCAAAATCTCGTATGCATAAGCAATAGTTGCTAATAAGGAGCATAGCCTCGGCGCGGCAGAGAGGGGAATACCGTCGAGCTTGATTTTCTCGTTGAGATTGTTAATGTAAATTGTCATGTTTGGGGAAATCTCGCCGCTGGCTTGGTTCGCCTCCGCCATAACTGGATTGTTATTTGCTTTGCTTTGCTGCTACCCCTTCTGTGTCGAGGGTTCCAGGCTTCCAGCCAAGTTAGAAGTTAGAACAGTGTTCCAAGCTCGTACTAGCTCAACTGCTACAATTTCTTTGAACAAGCAGAGGTTCGCATTCACGCCTTTGTGGGTAGACAAAGAATAAGGCCCAATTAATATAGTCTAGCCCAATCGTAGCAGGAAAAGAGTCAAATAGACTCCTAAATTTTATACCAAAAGTTAATTAATCTTAAGCTTTTAAAAAGGTCAATTAAATCCTCAAATATGTTAAATTGAGTCAAATACGTCAAATTTACCGGTAACCAACAGGTTACCGGAAAACGCACCAATTCGCCTTCTAATGGTCGCCTTCCCCCGGTAGAAGGAGATTAGAAAAATGATCGCCTTCGCCTGGAGAAGGTGACCGCCGGAGATGGCGACCGGCGACAACTTAGTCATCGTCGAATGCAGGAAGTTGTCGACGGTCGCTGGATGCTGTAATAACAGGTCATTTACCTATTTTGAAGCTTCATTGCTTCAATTTGACATGTTTAAGGGTTTAATTGATCATTTTAAAAGTTTATGGGACTAATTAACTTTTGGTGTAAAATTTTGAGGTCTATTTGACCCTTTTTTCAAAAATTTATGCAGTAGCTTTGGCCAAAAACTATGACCAGGTTGAGGCTGATAAAATACTAGACTGAAGGTACATTATATGTATTTTCATTTATTATATATATATAGTAGGTTCATGATATTTATTCTATATCTTCACATAACCATTATACTACAGATACATAATGTTTAATAACATTTATCACGTAAGAAATACTATGTTATAATACCAAACAATAGAATACGATTCCTATTCTATTATTTGTCTATTCCATTACTTATGAAATAATATTCTTATTACTCAAAAATTCATTCCGTAAATCAAACGTAATAGTTATTATATAACTCGTAAGAATTCGGCTATGGTTTAGTCGTGGTGTTTTAGATTCATGAAGTGACAACTCCATTTGTGACGTCGTCAACCTCGTGTGGCCGAAAATTTACAAAAATTATCAAAATATATATATATATATATATATATATATATATATATATATAACTCATTTAGCCAACCCATCCAAACTAACCCATGAAATCAAACTACACCTAGCCAAATAAATTATTATGAAACATCTTTAATTAGAATGCAAAGAAAAGGTCGGCCGTACAAAATTCTGAACCTATTTAAGAAATACGGAGTATGTTTTAAAAAATCCTTATTTAAAAAATAAAATTTAAAACTATTCATCCACCACCCAGCACCGAATAACAAAAATGTTAATACCAAAGATCTTGTGGTCTAGTAGCATCCGGTGTCCCGATTTACACTCCCACATGAATGATGGGAGTGGGTTTACCCAAACAAAAATGTTGATTTTTATGTTTGCGAAATAAAATGATATTTTTATTTTTTCATAATCAGCATTCTTACGATCATGCATTTCCTCATGCCCCAAGTTTATTTATAGCAAGGGTTATAATTTATTTGGTGTTGCGTGATGACCCAACTCTACATAAATGGTGGTAGTTGAATTAACAATATAATTGTCATAGATCTATTATCTATGGCTCTTCCTATGTCAGTATGTCACGGATTATATTATTGAACAATTTTTTTCAATCTAGCTAATTTAAATTCAATGATTAACTCTATATAGGTGGCAATTATTTTTGGTCAATTTATTTGGTGCAACAAATTTATTACACATTGCACAATTTAATTGTTACTATTTTAATTTGTAGTTGATGGGTATATTTAATATATTTGAAAGTATTTACCACAAGATTATAAGTTTAATTCCCTAGCTACGAGATGATGAGAGTTGAACTACTAGTAACTAGCTTAAGCTATGTATGCCAAACAGAGCTTAAACTGATTGAACCATTTATTTTCTATTCATTCATTTTTAATTATATGAGAATCATAATCAAATACCTTATCC
>CM008341.1:27898895-27911129 GCA_002525835.2 Ipomoea batatas | reverse complement strand
ACTGAAATAGGGAAACGAGATGAAATGGGGGAGAAATGTGCAAATATAAAAAATATAGGGACATATTTGTAAACAATGTATAAATATTAATTATTTCATAATTAAAAATATAAAACTATGTAAATAGAAGTAGTGCCCAAATCAGTAATAAATAGCTGAATAATAAATACGGAGTACTAATTTATACTATTAATAAAAACAAAATTCTTATTCTTATACTATTAATAAAAACAAAATTCTCAATTTTAACTTTCGCGTAATCTACACTATTAATAAAAGTAAAATCCCCACTTTTAAGTTTCTCGCTCAAAACAATCCTATAATATTTAAGATGCGATTATTCTACATTACAATTCCTATCATATTACAGTTCTACATTACAATTCCTATCGTACTACAACTCTACAAAGTCGATTTCAATTTCCAGAAGGTTAGGAGACTGTCTCGGCTTCTCTTACAAAGCCGATTCTGGATTAGCCTTACGGCCTAGCTGATTGGATGTCCTTCATCTACTGTAGAGTCGCTTGTACGTTCATATGTGAATCAGACGGTAAGGTCAATTAAGGATAAGATAAGACAGATGTATGCCTCTCAACCGGGCCACATTGCATATTATAGTACAAAGTATGCAGTACATTGGCAATTCCGCTGAGATGATAGAATCAAGGACAAGCTTTTCTATCTGCGATTTCTGGTGGTACGTACTGGATTCCATCTAGGATAGCCTCCACATAGCATTCACTGAAAAAAGGCAAAAATGCTTCCACGGTTGCCAACAAAAGGGAAACTCCTATACTGCGAACTTTAAAAGAGAAACGCAGTGCACAATTATTCAAGACATCCCCACTTTCAAATCTGCAAATTTTGTTGTTGACTTGCTACGCCTATTTTATTCGAGACTTCCCCACTTTCAAATCTGCAAATTATAAACAATAGTTTTCTTTCAATTCTACAAATTGAAAACAATTTCGTTCTTTCACTAATGGAGCCTGTTTTTGTCTTTGCTTCCAACCTATTCCCCAAGACGAGGAAAAGTTGTACAAGGCTTCGGTTGATTTGTTGTTTTTTGTCCAGGGAATATCAACGTTCCGCAGTCAACCAAGAGACACTGAAATGCCTACTCCATGACTTCCAGGTAATTTTCCAAACACCATTCCTGCAAAAGAAAAAAACAGCATAGAGTAATGATAACTATATTTATTAACAATTGTAGTATTAGGTATTCTGTATTAGACATGAACAAAAAAGTACTTAATGATTTATGTTTTGTTTTAATTAAAGAGGATAAAATATTTTTTTTAAAAGAAAATATTTCAACACGACATGGAGTTAATTAAATTTCTTTCTACAAGGGCGTGGACTCATGGAGAGGTAGCTTCATTGATAATGACTGCATTAAATGCTCTTTGCATGCTGATTTTGGACATGTCAGTAAGTTTCAGTAATATTAATATTAATGATAAAAATAAATGAATATTTTTAATGATAAAATCACAACAAAGATTGTTTTTAAAAAAAGGCGGATTAGGTCATTAATGGTGGAATTAATGTGTAACTATTTACAATATAATTCTTTTAAACAATTTTTTTTATTTGATTAGTTACTCTTGAATTGATTGATCTCATTAATAAATATAGTTATCATCACTCTATGCTATTTTTTCTTTTGCAGGAATGGTATTACAAAATCAAACTGCTTGGAAACATTACCTGGGAGTCATGGAGTAGGCACTCCAGTGTCTCTTGGTTTACTGCGGAACGTTGATATTCCCTGGACAAATAACAACAAATCAACTGAAGCCTTATACAACTTTTCCTCGTCTTGGGGGATAGGTCGGAAGCAGAGACAAAAACAAGCTTCATTAGTGAAAGAACAAAATTATTAAATTGTTTTCGATTTGTATAATTGGAAGAAAACTATTGTATATAATTTGCATATTTGAAAGTGGGGAGGTCTCGAATAAAATAGGTGTAGCAAGTCAGCAACAGAATTTGCAGATTTGAAAGTGGGGATGTCTCGAATAATTGCATTGCGTTTCTCTTTTAAAGTTCGCAGTATAGGATTAGGAATTTTATTAAGGTTGTATCTTATTACTAATAGAAATTGTAATGTAGAATTGTAGTACGATAGAAATTGTAATGTAGAATTGTAGTACGATAGGAATTGTAATGTAAAATAATCGCATTCTATTATTATAGGATTGTTTTGGACGGAAAGCTTAAAGTGAGGATTTACAATATAATTCTTTTCACTATTTTGTTTTTTTAATGATAAAATCACAACAAAGATTGTTTTAAAAGAAAGGCCGATTAGGTCATTAATGGTAGAATTAATGTGTCACTATTTACAATATAATTCTTTTAAACATTTTTTATTTGATTAGTTACTCTTCAATTGATTGATCTCATTACAAATTAATATATAATTTACATAATAATTAAATATAAAAATACCGATTATATTATAAACTCAATAATTTGTAAAAGAATGTCGTATTATTACTTTATTTGATGGTATACATAGTGCAATGAAAATGTCATGTGATATACCAAACATGTTGGTATAGGATAATTGGTTGAGTTGAGCCAGAAGAATTAAAAATTAAAAATTCAAAAACAATGAGGGAAATAAAATCTCTCTGGTCATATAGTTTTATTTAATATTGCTTAATTGTATATTGTTTTATTTAATAGGAATAACATCGTGGTCATGTTTGGTCATATTGTTTTATTTTGTATTTATTGTTATGCATTTTTTTTGTTAGTATGCTGCCTATTTATTTTTTTTTAAGTTTTTTCATGGTTTTAAATTTCATGATCTTCCACAGGGAACTTGCATCCATTTACAAATCCCGAAAGAGTTTTTTGTTAAACTCAACAAACTCTTGAAGGAAGGAGAACTGTATGATAGATATTCGTAATTTCATTGTGCAAACGTGTCGCATGAGGTTTAACTTTTAAGTCATGTGAGCATATATAAGTACATTATGAAAGCGAACCATGACATTTTGATTAGTGCTACGGAGCAAGATGGATCAGATTTTCTCAAACACATTTTCAAATTTAAAGATTTTGGATCGTTGAAGGCTCCTGGAGGAGTGGATATCAATCAGCTAATTGGTAAATTCTTCTTATTATTTTGTTCTATACTGGATGTGTTCTCATTTCTTTTTGTTTTTACTAAATTTCTAATATATAGTACATTCGTGACTAACAATTTTAAATCCTTTTTTTTTTGGTTTTTGAAGATTTGATTGACCGTGTAGTTTTCATTACTGAGCCAAAAGTTATCCAAGTTAATTCAAATTCCCAAAGGTTGATTGATTTTGTCATTTAAGATTCTCGGTATGTATTTGTTTAGATAACTTTTTGATTTGTTTAAGTATAATTTTAGGGGTCATCACATTCATTGTTGTTTTCACTCGGGGAGAGTCGGCTCACAATTACCACGTGGGACGAGCACGTGGATTTTGTCTTGCATTACTACAATGCTGATTTGGCAGCTCCATTGATCATACTACAGCTGTGTAGAGCCAAGGTGAATGATGGTAAGTAATTACCCAATGGCAGACATAAATTTATTTGTTTCGATTTTATAACTATTTTAAATTGTTTATCATATTAGATGGTGAGGTTGGGATATCCCGTTCCTACACAGCAACAAAGATTTTGTTCAACTATGAATGCCCTGAGTTCTTCAATTTTAAGGAGAGGCATTGAGACAGTTCAAATTTTTTCCGTATTATATTTTATTTCGAACACATTTGTTGATTATGGGTAATTTGTTTAAATCAGTATACCTAGGTTCTTGACTCAAATACGGTGTATAAACTCTGGGTCAAGAATTTCTGGATCTGGATCATTGGAAGCTTTTATCGAGTGAAAATATCGCACTCACTTCTTTGAGGGATATTTATGACAACAAGAAGGTAAAAATAACAGGTTTATAGATTGTACTGAAATAACCCAATGTGGTAGCTCAAGTGTCAAGTGAGCTCTCTTTGTGGGAAAGAATTTTGGGAGAACCCAGGTTCGATTTTCACAAGTGACGATTCTCCCTGGGCAAGCTCCCGTGCCTCCCAGAGCGAACACGGGTCGACCCAAATTCTCCCTGGGCAAGCTCCCGTGCCCCCAGAGCGAACCCAGACCATTAAACGAACGGAGATTTTTTTTAAAATTAACAATAAATGACAAATTGATAACATTTAGAACAATTGAAGGACTAAAATTTTAAAAATAACAATAACTGACAAAATTACATATCTGGCAATCAATAATTGAGGGATCAAAAGTACAATTTTTATAAGATAATTTTAACTGTTAAAATAGAAACCCTTTATAAAATCATTTTTTTTATGGAAAATGTCACTTTTTTCCCCTATGTTATATGTATTAAACTGACGGTTTCCCCCTGTAATGTTAAATTGATATTTTTGTCCTTAAAAATAACTATTTCATTTATTTTTCTTCTCCAACAAATTATTACTTATATGTATGGATGATCACGATTTGATTCGAACTTAACCAGACACTGTAACAATCATACTGAAATAGTATGGACGGTTTTGGTTACGATTCAGAACTGAAAATTTTTATTTTTTTAAAATAATTGTTGAACCGTGAACCGGAACTGAACCACAATCATATATAGTGAAAATGATCAAACACTTATATATTTTGATAAATCGGTACGGTTCGGTTCCAATTTCGATTTTGAACCACCAATCAAAACTTATTTATTTATTTTTATAATTTTATTTTTTATTTAAAAATAGTCTAAATTCAACAATTATTTTATTTTATTTTTTTGGGTTCTTAATCGTAACCATAACCGTCCGTACTATTTAGGTTCAATTGCTACAGTGTTCGATTAGGTTCGTATCGAACCATGATCTTCCATACATATTAGTAATAATTAGTTTGAGAATAAAAATAAATGAAATAGTTATTTTTAAGACAAAAATGTCAATTTAACATTATAGGGAGAAAGATACCACTTTTAAAATAATTGAGGAAAAAAACTGTCACTTTAATAACTTGGGGGAAAAAAGTGATATATACACATAACATAAGGGAAAAAAATGTCATTTTTCCTTTTTTTTTTTTTTTTTTTTTTGATCAAAAGAGGAGGGGAGTACCCAAAGAAAATAACTGACACTTACAAGTCTTCGACCCCCCAATCACAAGGATTCTCCGATGAAACCTCACGCCAATTTGGTCATCATGCATCATAGATTCAAATTACTAAGATCAATAAGGTTCCTCGGCCTCCGAATGGCCTGTTTCGCAAAGGCATCAGCGATCCTATTCTGTTCGTGAAACATGTGTTGGAATTCAACCAATTGGAACCGGACCATCTCCGCTCGACAACGGTCGACAAGATTCTTATAACCGCCCTTCGTTTGTCCATTATTCCGCAACAGCTCGATCATGGTTCATAGTTCTAGAATCGCTCTCCATAATAATGCTCTGAAACCCATTCGGACCGCCAGTCGAAGACCATGCCCTTGTTAATTACATATAACAATATTTGTTGAATATAAAACAATATATAAATAATAAATATATACCCTTGTTATCAGTTTAAACTTAAATGTTTTTGGACTAAATTTCCTAAGAGTCATTTACGGCAGCTGGAAAGGTCTTTGAGGGGTTTTCCTCTCCCGAGGTTAAGAACCAATCTCAACTTTATATATGTAAAAATTGGACAGATCAAATCAGAATTAAAAAACAAAAAAAGTGGTTACATTTTTATAATTAGCGTTAACTTCACTTTGCAAACTGAACACTTAAATATGCAATTTGTAACAACTAAATATATAAACATGATAAATTTTAAAAAAATCGATGAAAAAAATTAAAATTTAAATCTAAATTCTAAATGCTAGTCCCTAAAGAAGTAAAAAGTGAATCCCTAAACAAAAAACTATAAAATCCAAACTCTAAGTATAATGGACCTTTGCATTTTTGCAAGTGCAATCTTACTAAATGTGCAAACCAGTAAAATCTTAAATGTAAATTTTAGTGTTCAAGTTTGCACTATAAAGTTGGTGATAATTATGAAAATATCACCACATTTTGCTTTTCTTTTAAAAAAAAAAGAAGAAGAGATTTTTAGCCCTACCACATCCATGTTGAGGATATGTTCAACATAAGGGATCATCTGTTCCTTTCCATTGTCATGTTCAACCGTTGAATATCCTAAATGAAATTATTATGTCAGTTGTCAAAATACGAATTCAGGATAAAATGGGCAAACGAAATGCTAAACATTGGCTAATTAACTTAACAACAAGCAAGTTACCTCCAACTATATCACAGTATAACATCTAGAAAAGAAAGATCGGCCATTCTCCCCCATCAAACTTGGAATATTCTGAAAATTTAGAGCTTAGGGAGAAACTGTGAGATGCTCCAGCATTATCTCTGTGCCAAAAGCTGAAAACATAATATGATACAAAAATAATGAGATGTATGCCTGTCACAAAAACTAGCCAACAAAGGATGAAACTTGGAACAAATAGAATGGAGAAACATTATTTACCCCCAAAAAATGAAAGAAAATAATGAGATGTAACCACAGAAATATCGGTAGTGCCTACCTTGAAGTGGATCATTGAGAGCATTATCCATGATTGTCATATTTACTGAGACACCATAGGCTATGAATGACCACAGGGCCAGGTTAAAGGAATTTAGTTCTATTTAAGCAAGGTCTGGGATGGAGCCTTGTGAAAAGAGCAATAGGTGGGAGAACCGAGAACTCCATCCAAATGAGATCTAACAATAGCTCAGCTCCAGAGTAATCAGACCATAATGTGACTATCAGATGTCGGGGGCCATGAAACCAAAAAGAAAAGCCCTCAATTGCTGACAAAATCAGATTCACTCCCTGTTAATGAAAAACAAATTCCCAAACCACAACTCCTTGTGTTGAGCAATCGCCATCTTCTAACACGATGGTGTAGCCAAATGTACAGTCATCTCATGCCACAATTAAGAAACAAGATTTTTCAATTAGATAAGTTTATTATGGATAGATAGAATTAACCATGCTGTAGGCTGGTTCTTTCTTTACACTATTTCTCTCCCTCCTCATCCTGATCTCATTGGCA
This sequence comes from Ipomoea batatas, assembly GCA_002525835.2. Lineage (NCBI taxonomy): Eukaryota > Viridiplantae > Streptophyta > Magnoliopsida > Solanales > Convolvulaceae > Ipomoea > Ipomoea batatas. The sequence continues at coordinate 27,904,014 of CM008341.1, read as the reverse complement.
TCATCCAATCTTCCAGCTTCGATATACATATTGTATAGTAATATATAAGGGCCAGAGCTTTCTGGTTCAAGCTGCATTAATGCTTCAGCTGCTGTTTGTGCAAACTCCAGATTATTATGCACTCTGCAAGCGCCCAATAATGCCCCCCAGACAACCTTATCTGGTTTCACGGGCATACTTTTTACTATGTCCATGGCCTCTTCAATTCGTCCATGACGACCTACAATATCCACAAGAGAGGCAAAATGCTCCAGTCTTGGTTCGATACCAAATTCATCAACCATGGATTTGAAGTGGAAACGACCTTCCTCCACCAAACCTGCATGAGCACATGCAGAAAGAACTGCAATAAATGTGATATAGGTCGGTTTCATTTTAAGTTCCTTCATTCTGTCAAAAAGTTCAAATGCTTCGGTAGCCAAACCATGGGATGCATACCCTCCAATCATAGCATTCCAAGAGATTACATCTTTGCAAAATTTCATCCTGTCAAAAATGGATCTTGCTTCCATTATAGCCCCACATCTGGCATACATAGTAATGAGGGAGTTGTTTAGCGGTACATCAGGAATGACAGTCTTTGTTACCAACTGATGAATCTGCATGCCAAGACACAGAGCTACAGTTTCTGCACAAATGCCTAGAAGCGAAGATAATGTGTGCCGATCAGGTTTTTCTCCTGCCAATTGCATCTGAATAAAAAGTCTTATTGCTCCTTTGTAGTCTGCATTTCTCTCATATGCTGCTATCATAGAATTCCAGGAGACACGATTCTTCTGGGGCATTCTTTGGAAAAAGTCACAAGCAAGTTTCAGCTTGCCTCCCTGTGCATACCCTGAGATTATCGTATTCCACGAAAATGCATCTGGATTTGGCATCATAGAAAAGAGATTTGAAGCTTCTTCCATATTTGAGATACGGACATAACCACTTATCATTGTGTTCCAGGAAAAAGTATCCTTTTCAACCATTAGATCAAAAAGCTCCCTAGCAGAAACCATATTCCCAGCCTTTACATAACACATTATCATTGAATTCCATGATACTACATTCCTTTCAAATCTCCTACACTGACCTATACCCCTATCGGTATAAAATGGAATTTGATCGAAAAGATGGCGAGCATCATCAATCCTGCCTTTCTGGCCATACCCAACAATCAAGGTGTTAAAAGCATAAACAAGATCACTGCTTTTATTACTACTTCTCTGAAAATCAAACAGTACATTTGCAGCAATATCCAATTTGTCATTCTGGATCAACCCTGACACAAGCGCACTAAGAGAAGCTGCATCTCGCTCTGGCATTCTGTTGAAAAATTCTATAGCAGTCTTCACCTCACCATTTTGCAAAAGCCCGGAAATGACTGCATTCCAAGATACTACATTCTTCTCAGGTATACAATCAAAAAGCTTCAATGCTTCATCTATTTTCCCAATCTTGGCATACCCAGTGATCATTGTGTTCCAAGAAATGATATCTCTCATTGGCATTCGATCAAACAAATATCTTCCATATTCTATGTATGCACTCCCCCGACAAGACATGTAACCAGAAATCATCAAATTCCACGAGACAACATCTCGCTCAGGCATTTCATCGAACAAGTCCTGAGCTTTCGCCATTTCCCGACGTTGGATGTATCCCGTGAGCATCGAATTCCACGTTACAATGTTTCTGTGCCTCAACTTATCAAACAAAGATCTTGCATCTTCAAGTCGGCCGCTCCGGATTAGCTCAGTGATTTTCTTGTTTGCTAGCCAGAGCTCCGGCGGATCCCGAGAAACCCTGGGCTTCAATGTTGAGAAATAATTCACCAGTTGGCATGTTTGTTTCTTGGCAATGTATGCTCCACTTACACGGCTATGGCGATTGGATTGTCGGCTGTGCCTTAATGCCATTAGAGGGCATCTATAACTGCTCAAATTTCGGGAGCTGACCGCCATTTTTTGAGATTATTAAGAATACTGCTGGAAAGGTTTACAAAACCCAATAACTCATATACTTTTGTAGTGGGAATATATATATTGGTTTCGAATAATGATTTATTGAGTATAAATCCCCTATTATGAGCTTATATATTTAAATAAGAGAGGAAGGTTTATATATCTAGTTTTGATTATAGCCCCGGACTGTGTGGTGTTCTATAATGAAACTTGAGTAAAAAAAATTGAACAAAATTGAATATATGAATAACTAACACATTAGTTTAACATTACAACTCAAATATATTACAAAAAAACATTACAACTCAAATATATTTAATTAAGGGTACAAAGATGTTTGAAATAAGTTTTTTTTTTTTATACTAATCTGAATTTTTGGTTGGACAGCGGTATTTGTAATTTTAAATTGAACTAAAAGTACTCTTGAATGATGTATCTTAAATTATTAGTTTTATTTAAAATATTTATATTTGAGAAGAAAATATAAATATTTTAAATATATTTATGGTATGCTTTTTTAACTATCTTTTTGCAGGGATATTTAGATACTTATTGTGCAAGATGGATAAAAGACTATTCCTTTACAATTAGAAATGTAAGTATGTTTAGGGTATAGTAGGCATCTAATTTTCTAATTGTACTAAAGGATTATATTGTTCCACTATAAATTTAGTAATACAAGTATGCGTAATTTACTTAATTCACGTAATGTAAATAATTTATTCCAGGCCTTTGATCCAAGCACCTTAATACTTGCCCACCAGTAGAGCAAACACACGTTAGTTCAAATTTGTTGAAAAAATTTAAATGGTAAATCACACACTTACGCATGATAACGACCTGCAAAGAAACTCTAAACAATGTCTTACTAAACATTACTCCCTTGTTTAAAAAAAAAAACTAAACATTTCTCCCATTTTGTTCTATGGGTGTCTGAAAAATAAGTCCATTTCATTATTATTTAGCTCATTGGGATTGGATACTCATATCATATGAACTATGAAGAGGAATTAGAACATACAACAATAAGAGTCAATTTTAAGTTACTCTTTTTGCTGCACATAATATAAACATGATATATTGACATCACCAAAACCAACATTTACAATAGCAATTTTAAATATGTTCTAAATTCTAAGTGATTTGCTATTAATCTATTATCTCATGTAGTGAAATTGCGAATTACTAACTGCTAAGTGATAACTGAGACAGCTGCACAATGGCTCGACAAATGACAATAATTGATTTGTTACTGTCTTGAATCCTTGAGTAAAAATTAGGTATATTAATAGCGAGCCTCCCGTATAAAGGAAAAAGTTTGATGTCACTGGACTACAAGGCTCTTAGCACTTGTGTTAGTATTTAGAACAATATATATATTAAACTTGTGTTATTTCACCTATTTGCATTTCTTATCAGGAACAAGAGGAATAGTCATGATTCTTGAACTATTGAAGTGGAGTGGTGACTGGTAAGTGGTGATTTTGCTTAACGAATGAAGTAATTTCTAAAGTTTAAACTTGTAATTTGAAAATGAGTTTATTACCAAAATGGTCCCTCGACTATTGCGAAATTACCAATTTGATCCTCAACAATTTTTCTTGACTAATTAAGTCCCTCGACTTTGAAAATTTTAACCAATTTAGTCCTCCGTTTATTTTTCCGTTAATATCCGTTAAATCAGGACCAAATTGGTAATTTTGCTATAGTCAGGGGACCATTTAAGTAAAAAATTAAGGGATAAACTACAATAAAGCCATCGTACTATTTGGGAACAAGTAATTAGGTCATCCAACTCAAATAACCCCAAATAAGGCATTGAACTCAGGAAAATAAAGCAATTGAGCCACTGTAACCCAACAAAAAAAAAAAGCAATTAACCCATTTTTAAAATTTTCGATGACAAACTATAAAATTCTCCTGGGGAAGGCGACCTCGCTTCTCGGCGACCACTGGAAATGATTGTCGGTGCCGAAATTTGTCACCGGAAATTTTTAAAATGGGTTAATTGCTCTTTTTTTTTTCGGTTTTAGTCGCTCAATTGCTTTATTTTTTTGAGTTCAATGGTTTGTTTGGGGTTATTTGAGTTGGATGGCCTAATTGCTTGTTTCCAAAAAGTAAGATGACTTATTTGTATTTTATCCCAAAAATTAATTACCAATTTGGTCCCTTGACTATAGCAAAATTACCAATTTGGTCATGATTTAACGGATGTTTAACAGAAAAATAAACGGAGGACCAAATTGGTTAAATTTTTCAAAGTCGAGGGACTTAATTGGTCAAGAAAAATTGTTGAGGACCAAATTGGTAATTTCGTAATAGTCGAGGGACCATTTTGGTAATAAACTCTTTGAAAATTGTGTAGTTGTGAAGTGTGGACTATTATTTTGTGTGTGTATATATATATATATATATATATATATATATATATATATATATATTTTAAACTTAATTAGTTAATGTGGCTTTCTCACCTACTTAGCTAACTTAATTAGCTAAATTGGTATTTCAGGCTATATTTTTGTAACTTAAGTTGTAATTTGCATTTTGCAAGATATATATTTTCATTCTTTTGTAATATATTTTCTAATTTTCTATTTTTTTTTCAAACCAAAGTTAATATGAAATTAAAAAATATCTAACTGAATCCAAAACTAAAGAAATTCGATGGTTATAATGCTTAAATTGAACGGTTTAGATACAACAATATAAAACCGAAATCCAAACAGATTGGCAGATGAGAAATACGATTCGTTCAAACTCGTCCGACCAAAAGAAGGCAATACCTTTACCTTCTTTTTAACATTTACACTTTTTTTTTAGGAAAAAAATCGAATATTATTATATAAAATGCGCAATACAAGACGGAATATCAAAAATCCAACTAAGAGAACCAGACTGAGAATGAGCCACCCTAGCTAAAGTGTGGGCGAGCTTATTCGCTGATCGAGAAAGAAACTGAAAAGACACCAATTCAAAGTGTCGTCGAAAGAGCCGGCAGTCCTTGATAACACAACCTGCATAAGATACATCCGGCAAATCACCGTTATGCATGACATATTTTGGCCATTTCACATCATATTGTAGGAAAGATTTTGAAAGATATGAAGTGTGATCGTGGCCCAATCTTTAATGTTTAGGCCAAATTTTCATCCATTTTCTATAGTCAATGG
>CM008341.1:27831817-27845204 GCA_002525835.2 Ipomoea batatas | reverse complement strand
TTCATGAACACTAACTAACGCTTAGCAAACGAACACGAACACAAACACCCTAAAATCCTTAACAAACGAACATGAACAACCTCTGTTCGTTTATGTTCGGTTCGTTAACAGCCCTAAATACTATACCCATTCGGTGCCGACACAAAGGAAGTCGGGCACGTGAACGTGCTATCAACGTATTCACTGAAATTTTGACTGCGGAGAAAAGGAACAAGCTGAGTTTTCTAGAATAAATAATTGGAGGAAGTAAGTTTGAAAGAGATAAAGTGATGAGCTGTCTGTATAGTATTTATTGGGGCTGGGGTGTGTTGGTAGTCATGGATTGTTTTGGTCTACTAATACCAGATGAAAACAAAAATTTCTTGAGAGAGTTTTGTTATTGATCAATATTTACAAAGTACACGAAGGACTGTATTTATAGGGATACAAGAGATAGTCCTACTTAGAGCAAGACAGATAAAAATATGGTTACAATAATAGATGGAGTAGGAATCCTAAGGCTAATAAATTAAAGTGTAGAGTCCTAACAGAAAATTAAAATATTTCTAGTGGTGGTGAAAAAAAAATTCAAACACAATAATTCTGATCAATAGTTAATATTTTAAATTTGAACTTCTTAAAAGTTTGCACCTGATAAACCTCATTCTATTGTAATAGCTCACAAACTATATAGGAGAAAGATTAGAGGTCGCAATAGGACTATAGAAGGACTTTGAAGGTACAGGCATGAATCAAGCTTGTCACTTTCCGTTACGAGAATTATACTTCACTCACTTGTTCACTTTTTTTTGGGTTATTTTAGCTCTCTTTTACTATTGATGAATGTGATAAATTAACTTTTCTTCAACATTTTTAGAATAAGGAAATTATCCAAATGCTCTTTCAAATATGTTAATTTTATCATTTTAATTCTCAACTGACTCCTACATTTTAGTCCGATTATATTCTTAATTATCAAATCTTTACTTATTTTAGGCCTATATAACGTGGAGCAAAACTGATGTCATCAAACATCAAACGATATTAAGTAGTCAAAATCCGCAAATTATATTGTGGATCATGATCATAGCTGATACTGTAGTTGTGTTGAACGGATACTGCAATTGTGTTGAAAAGATACTGCAGTTGTGTTGAAAGGAAACTGCAGTTGCACGGAACAGGGGCCATTCATCCGTTCAACACAACTACAGTTTCAGATGGATGACACGGTCTCTGTTCCGCGCAACCGTATTTCCCTTCCAACACAAATATAATATCCTTTAAACAAAACTGCAATATCAGTTCATCACAACTACAGTATCAACTATGACCCATGGTTCACAATGCATTGTGGACCATGGTCTACAGTATAAAGACTGGTCAAAATCATAGAACATCGCCAAATCCCAATTAGGCCAGTGTATATTCACAACTTGATACAAAAAATTAAATTGTGTGTAATTTAGTCAACTTTTGGGACACAAAAAAAATATTAAGAAGGAAGTACTAAACGTTGAAAAAGTGAAAATCCTTCAATTCAAATGTTACAGAGATTCATTTACTACATCTTTTATTAGTCATATCATGAGTTAATTCCATTTTTTTTTATAGATTTATAGATGTCAGTCCATTTTAAATAATTTCTTTATCAGAACATTCACTTTTGGTCTTATATTATTGTGGTATGACCATTTTTTAGTTTTTTTTATCAACAAAATAGTTTAAATATCGTTAAATACAATGGCATTTCAGCCTTCAATTATATGTTTTTTTTTTTCAAAAAACAAAAAAAAAAAAACAAAAAATATAGCGGTTCAACCTACTTTGTATAAAAAAAATATTGAAATATTTTTGTATTTAACGACTTTTCAACGACTTTGCTGATAGAGGACTAAAAATGATCATGGCACGATACTACTATGACCAAATGAGGATGTTATAATAAAAAAAGACTAAAAGTGGATTCTCATATATAAATCTAACACAAAAAATAGAATTAACTCTCCTATCACTAAACCATTCAGAAAGATTAAACTAAGAATAGCAATATATGTTACTCCATTTCATATTTCCACCATTAATTCCACAAATTATATTGTGAACCAAGGTCTATATTGTAAGACGGACAACTAATAAATTAAATATTTATTTTTAGTTTAATAAAAATTTAATTTTTATATACTATTAGTTCATTTTTATGTAGTATGCTAAAAAAAATAATGTATATTGCAATAAACTAAAAATGAATTTTTAATAGACTAAAACTAACATTCAGTATACTAAAAATGAATATAGATGTCAATAATCCATCTTCCAATATAAACCATGATTTACGGTATATTGTTTGCATTAATTCCTACACCATAAGTGGTACTATACTATTACTTAGCCCAATGTCAACCTTATACATCCTAATCCTTTAATCCCAGAACAATATTATTTATAGAAAAATCAGCAATCGCTACTAAAAGGTGAGTTTTGGGTGAAGTCATGACTCTAGTTGGCAAAGGATCCCAAGAAAGTAAACTTGCTTAGGTTGCCTATAACTGACTGACTCAAATCAAGAAGGTTAATATGTAAATCCTACGAAGAGTCAGATTTGAAACTTTGTGGTTGCTAAACCAACTGTTCAACCAACTTAGATGAGGGGTTCCCCCAACAAGAATATATTCTCGTCAAGTGGGTTGCATTACTTGGCGAAAAAAGAGAGTCACCACTTAGGTTATCTGCATCCATGCAATTATTTCTCACCTTTAAAAGTTGAATCTATTGTTATAGAGCTAATTCCAGCAGAGGTCCCTTACATTTGGTGGCAATATTCCAAATTTAGTACCAAACTAGTTTTTGTTATTTAACACTCTAGACTATCATATTTTGGACACTTTTAATTTTTCCGATAACTTTTCAGGTGAAGCCCTATTTTAAGCAAGGGTATTTTTCTTCTCTTCAATTATTATTATTATTATTATTATTATTATTATTATTATTAGTATCCTAATGATTTAATTCTAACAGATGTCTTTTTTTTTTTTTGTGGCAACTCGAAATTTAATCCTAGACAATCGATTTTGCCATTTAACAACCCAAACTATCATATTTTAGACACTTTTCTTCTTTCCAATGACTTTTTCAGGTGAAACTCTATTTTAGGCAAGAGCATTGTAATATCTTCAAATTTTTTCCCCATTTTCCCCCAATTTTTTCATGATTTTCGTCTCTTTAGCCATATATAGATTGCATCTTCTCCTTCACTCAGCTCTTGTCTTCATCTTTTTCAACTCGACTCTAATTGTCCTTCGTCAATGGCGATACAGAGCACGTGAGGACCTCCAGGTGCAGGAGAATCATTTTGCAACGCAATTTGAAAGCCCAGGATGTCGCCACCCGGTCAGCTTCAACCAGACTGCTATTATTTTAGTCCATGATTTCGTTAATCATCTTCTACACCCACACCGGAAGCCTCAACAGAATTAGTTTGCTCGACTGCTACTGTAACACCCCTGATTCTAGACTGAGATATAGGCAATAAAGATAGGAAAATAGCTGGAAATACCTCAATTACTTAGAAAAGATAGCGGAAGTGAAAACTAACAAAGCTGGGGTGTTATGTCGCATCTAAGCTCAAACATAGCCTAGATGCTAAGGCAGTCTACAAATCTAAAAATCCTCAAACATCTAAGGTTTGAAGCTGCGCTGCCCATCCGCGACTGCCCGGGTTCGAGCCCCAGCACTGCCTCGCGCTACTTCTTTCTTCCCTAATCTTTTGACCTCAACTAGGTTCATTTCTTCTAAGGTACTACAATGCTAATTATCGGATTTACCCTGAGCCCATGCATTGTGCTATTGGTACCTAGTGTCCAACTCTCTTTCTTAGGAACTTAGACAACTCTCAAATGATGTACATGAAATAGAAATTATACGAAATAAAATGAGTTCAGTGGTTACCTTTCTCCACCTCGCTGACCTCGGCTTGGGTCCTACTCTTCACGAATATCCTCCCTTGCTGCGATCCCGATCAGGCATTCTGACTTCTGCTGCTTACGCCATTACTCTTGCCTCCATTCCCTTTCTGGTAATGGCCCTCGGTCGGCACTCTACTACCCTCACCTCCCCTCCCTTGGAAATCGACTCCAGGGTGGTCCTTCCCACATCGCCTATAGTGGAAGTGTCTCTCCTTAGTCTCATTGCTCCTCACTCTTGGTCCCATTGCTAACCAATAAGCCCCTCCAGTATTGGCATTACCCTTCTAAAAGTTCTTTGCAGGTTCAGTATCGACTATCCTCGGCCTTCTGAAAGCAGTTGTGCCACTCCCATTGCTCGGTCTCTTAGTCCGGCCCTCTTCGGATTGACAGCACTCGGTAATGATCGACGACACTACCGCTTCACTCAAGGTACGAAACTTGAATACAACCAACGTCATACGAGTGTTGAGGTTTAGACTGGCTACGACTTTCTCGATCTTACTAGCTTCAGTGGGCACCAAGACGGGGGTAATACAAGCCAACTCCAATAATCTCTTGTGGTACTCCTGCACCAATAGCGCTCCTGGGCAAGAGACAAAAATGCCCTTACTAAAAATAGGAAAAGTCATGAGAATGACTAAAAGTGTCCAAAAAAAAAATAGTCTGCGATGTTAAGGATAGTCTGAGATTAAATTTGAAATTGCCACCAAAGACAAGAGACCTCTGGTGAAAGTAACTCTACACACACACACATATATATATATATACTATAAAACCAATTTATACACAAACACATATATGGACAGTTTTGACATTTAATACAATTAGTTATTCTTGATGAGACAAGAATAGCTAATATCATGCATGGGTGACCTTGCGAATGGTTATTCCCAACGGTAAGGAAATAGCTAATTCCATGTATTTTATTTCGTGGTTTTAAAAACAAACCAAACAACATAATAGACTAATTTCATTGATCGATATTCCATTGGTTGTCTATTATGTGAACCAAACACCATGTAAGACTCTATGTAAGACTATAAGAGAATTCAAGATTATTTTTCATTTTCTAAGTATGCCAAAAAGTCTAGTAGTTTAGAGTAGTTGTTAAGTGGACGATTAATATATACCATTGTAAGGTTGGAGAACAGACTCTTATAGGGGACACACCATATTAAAAACTAAAGATCTCTAAGTCAAACTTGTCATTGAGTATCAGTCAAAATTTGAGGGCTGCAAGTGCGGCATAGCTAGCTGATCATAAGTGGAGACGCTTCTTCCAATGCCCTTTACTCGGGCTAACTAGTTGTAGCTAGTTTGAGCTCGGCCAAACCTTAACCAAGATTACTTGGCACCAAGTTCATTCTTGGTTGATCGTGTGTGGTTAGTCTTGATTACCACAGTAATCACTATTACGGGGATTTATCTAACTTGTAGGACTTTGGGGATTTACGAGGTTTAATTTTGTCGATCAAGAGATCAGACCTCTAACATGATAGAGGGATCGAATGATACCGATCAAGCGATTGGATTTTTATCGTGACCAAATGATCGATTTTTACCAATCACGAGATTGGATTTACTCGTCGGGGGGAGGGGGGGGAGTCTGTCCTGGCAGGCTCAATCTTAATGCCGAGTACTAGTACTGGGCTCATCGTGTCGATAGTGGCAATAACGACCTAATCAGGCTTATAGCGCCGGTGGTGGTAATACCAACCTAACTGGACTTAATTGCATACTTCGTAGAGCTTATGCCAAGATATGGTCTCGGGCTTACAGGGTCGATGGTGGCAGTACCAACCTAACCGGGTTTCGTACACAACTAATATGCATACATAATCATGTACAACTTATAAACCGAGTTAAAAATTTATAAGCTTTAAAAAATTTAGCTTCGTTCGGTTGCAGCTTTAATTCGAACAGCTGGGCTCGAGCATTTGATAGAGTTTGCGGATCTTAACAATCGTAACTGGATACCTTACTCCCGCCGCCCTATAACCAGGCAAATAAATGGGCACCTTGCTCCCGTAGTTTTTCCCGAATTGTTGGTCAAAACCGATCTTAACGATCGTAAGTGGGCACCTTACTCCCAACGCCATATAACCAGGCAAATAAACGGGCACCTTGCTCCCATTGCCCTATAACCGGGCAAATCGATCTGAGAACTATTTGAAATGGGCACCTTGCTCTCGAAATGGGAACCTTACTCCCAACGCCCTATAACCGGGCAAATAAACATGCATCTTGCTCCCGTAACCCTATAACCAGGCAAATCGGTCTAAGGACCATTTTAAACGGGCACCTTACTCCTGTAGTTTTTTCTGACTTTTCGGTTGTAATCGATCTTAATGATCATAAGTAGGCACCTTACACCCAACGCCCTATAACTGGGCAAATAAATGGGCACCTTACTCCCGTCGCCCTATAACCGGGAAAATCAATCTAAGGGCCATTTAAAACGCGCACCTTGCTCCCGAAATGGGCACCTTACTCCCAACGCCCTATAATCAAGCAAATAAACGGGCACCTTGCTCCCGTAGCCCTATAAGTGGGTAAATCAGTTTGAGGACCATTTGAAACGGGCACCTTACTCCGTAGTTTTTTCCGACTTTTAGATCGTAACCGATCTCCCCACAGACGGTGCCATTTTGATGGTACAAATTGCCTCCATGTACCTAGTGTGTATAACAATATATGTATAGTATAGAATAGACGAGAGAATTTAGCCCAAAGATGCCCTTTTAATTTATTCATTGTTCTTGAATCATTTAGAGAGAGTAGAGGGCATGACCTCTTGGGTGTCTTAGAGAGAAGAAGAGAGGGGCAAAACCCCCTTTAACTTGAGTTTAATGACCTCTATATAGGCCTAGAAAAGTGACTTTTACTATACGATTTTTGACCCGAACCATTTGACCCCGACCCGACTACAAAATGAGGGTAAGGACCATAAAGGGATGTCAGACATTGGGAATATTTCCTATCAGATCTAGGTAAAGAATTTATGTTCTATAGGCACAAAATTTCACAACACAATAAATTTATAACATGTATACAATTTGTTGTGTGCTACACAACTATTAATTAATTAATTTGTTTTAGGTACCGAATTTATACTTTGTACAGAATTGAATAACACAAAACACAAAAAGTCACAAGACAAGACACATACATATTAAAAAAAAAAAAAAAAAAAACTCTAACGTGAATTGAACAATCAAATAGTTGCTGTCAAAATTAAATAAATCGTCGTAAAAAATGACGTCGTATAGGACCAGGGTTTATAGTGCACTTTGAACCCTAGTCTACGGTATAAGTGTTTGGTCACAACATTAATTTTTTTAGAGCACACTTTCGAATATCAGCTGGGGATTTCCCGTAAATCAAAGATACAATTGCATAACACATGTNTGATAGTGGCAATAACGACTTAATCGGGCTTATAGCGCCGGTGGTGGTGATGCCGACCTAACTGGACTTAATTGCATACTTCGTAGAGCTTATGCCCAGATATGGTCTCGGGCTTACAGGGTCGATAGTGGCAGTACCAACCTAACCAGGTTTCGTACACAACTAATCTGCATACATGATCATGTACAACTTATAAACCGAGTTAAAAAATTTACAAGCTTTAAAAAAATTTAGCTTCGCTTGGTTGCAGCTTCAATTCGAATAGCTGGGCTCGAGCATTTGATGGAGTTTACGGATCTTAACAATCGTAACTGGACACCTTACTCCCGTCGCCATATAACCGGGCAAATAAATGGGCACCTTGCTCCCGTAGTTTTTCTCGAATTGTTGGTCAAAACTGATCTTAACGATCGTAAGTGGGCACCTTACTCCCAACGCCATATAACCAGGCAACTTACTCCCGTCGCCCTATAACCGGACAAATCAATCCGAGAACCATTTGAAATGGGCACCTTGTTCCCGAAATGGGCACCTTACTCCCAACGCCCTATAACCGGGCAAATAAACATGCACCTTGCTCCCATAACCCTATAACCAGGCAAATCGGTCTAAGCACCATTTTAAACGGGCACCTTACTCTTGTAGTTTTTTCTAACTTTTCGGTTGTAATCGATCTTAATGATCATAAGTGGGCACCTTACTCCCAACGCCCTATCACTAGGCAAATAAATGGGCACATTACTCCCATCACCCTATAACCGGGCAAATCGGTCTAAGGACCATTTAAAACGCGCACCTTGCTCCCGAAATGGGCACCTTACTCCCAACGCCCTATAATCAGGCAAATAAACAGGCACCTTGCTCCCGTAGCCCTATAAGCGGGCAAATCAGTCCGAGGACCATTTGAAGCGGGCACCTTACTCCGTAGTTTTTTTTGACTTTTCGGTCGTAACCGATCTCCCCGCAGACGGTGCCATTTTGATGGTACAAATTGCCTCCATGTACCTAGTGTGTATAACAATATATGTATAGTATAGAATAGACGAGAGAATTTAACCCAAAGATGCCCTTTTAATTTATTCATTGTTCTTGAATCATTTAGAGAGAGTAGAGAGCATGGCCTCTTGGGTGTCTTAGAGAGAAGAAAAGAGGGGCAAAACCCCCTTTAACTTGAGTTTAATGACCTTTATATAGGCCTAGAAAAGTGTCTTTTATTATACGATCTTTGACCCGAACCGTTAGAGCCCGACCCGACTACAAAATGAGGGTAAGGACCGTAAAGGGATGTCAGACCTAGGGAATATTTCCTATCAAATCTAGGTAAAGAATTTATGTTCTATAGGCACAAAATTTCACAACACAAGACATAAATTTATAACATGTACATAATTTGTTGGGTGTTACACAACTATTAATTAATTAATTTGTTTTAGGTACCGAATTTATACTTTGTACAGAATTGAATAACACAAAACACAAAAACTCACAGGACAAGACACATACATATTAAAAAAAAAAAAACTCTAACATGAATTGAAGAATCAAATAGTTGCCGTCAAAATTAAATAAATCGTCGTACAAAAATGACGTCGTATAGGACCATGGTTTATAGTGCACTGTGAACCCTAGTCTACGATATAAGTGTTTGGTCACAACTCACAACATTAATTTTTTCAGAGCACACCTTCGAGTATCAGCTGGGGATTTCCCGTAAATCAAAGATACAATTGCATAACACGTGGTTATAAAATTGCTCATATGTTTACATATTTACAACTGATATAAAGGGGAATTGAAGGTGATTTCATAAAACACAAAATGGTATAAATTATAACTCATCTTTTCAAGCAATAGACCTAAGTCCCAACCCCACTATCCTTATCCCGAGATAAAAGAACATCAACGATATTATTACGTACGGAACGGATAATAATTGTGGAATGATTCATTTACAACTCCCTGTATATCTTTCCCGGCCGGCTACACCGCCGCCGCCGGCGGCGAGGGAGGTGACGATGAGGGGAGTTTCCGGCAAACGGGGCAAGAAGGGTGGAGCCTCAACCAAGGGTTGATGCATTTGAGATGGAAGAAATGGCCGCAGTGAGGCAAAACACTCACCACATCTTTCTCCTTGTAATCGTCCAAGCAAATGGAGCACCCCGTTGAAGCTATGGAGTATTTCCCTGATCCCTTCGCCTTCGAATACACCACCTTCGGGAAGCTTCTTAATATGGCTTCGTCCAGACCCACCGCCACCGCCACCGCCGGGACTGCGACGGCCTCCGCCGTGGGGGGGCTGCCGCAGCTCCGGCAAATCTTACAGAAATATATGCAGGAAAGGTAAATGATGATTATGCAGAGCACCATTAATCCCGTTGAAAGCCCGCCATAGCCTTCCTCTCTTGAATTATATGTGTAATCATCGCTAAGCAGTTCTCGAGGGCTGCTCATTTTGTGTATAAAAGAAAAGGGAGTTTTAGAGGGAGAAGAAAAGGACAGTTGTGCTGTTTTATTGTTTAGTTAGGAAGTAGTATGTCTTATATATAGGGATTTTATTGTAGTTTTTACTAGCCTAAGGTCTGCGCAATGTAGAAAAGTTCATGCCTTTTATTAAATAAAAAGTAATCATGTTTAAAGAAATCAATCCAGTCAGCCCACCGAGTTTCGAACTAGCTCACTCGGACCATGAAACTTATATAAGTTTTGAGTTTATGGGTTAACCACTTAACCTTAACCAGCTCTAGCTTCAAGATTATAGGTTTTGAATCAAGGGTTATAACATGGACTAGGTTTTATATTGCATTCTAAATACTGATTCAAAATGATGTATTTGTAGTTAACACATTTTGTATCTGTAGTTAACAATTTCTGTACTTGAAAATAAATTAAAGCACATAATGCAGTAATTACAGACACATAACATGATAACTACAGACATATAAATTGTTAACTACAGGTAGCGTTACAAAAATTCTGCCTAGGCACCGATTAATTGATGCCTAGGCGCTAGGTGCTAGTCGGCCGCCTAGCGTATCACCATAATCGATGGTCTAGGCGGCCAATTAGACCGCCTAGGCACCAACTAGGTCACCTAGTCGACCGATTAGCTATTGTTTTATTCTTTTTTAAATAGGTTATTTCGCTCAAAACGATATTGTTTTGAACGAAATAACCCTAAATAGTTCAAACTCTTAGATGTTTTTTAGGTTAATATTTAATATTTAAGTATTAACTATTAAAATATTAAATAGTTTATAATTATCAAGTCTTAAAAAATTTAAAAAAAAAATTAAGCAAATTTTTAAAAATAAAAAATACACGGGCGCCTAGGCGCCGATTAATCGCCACCTAGGCACCCCCAAGCGCCTAGCGATTTTTTTAACCATGACTGTAGGTACAAAATATGTTAATTGTAGACACATAATATGTTAGTTAACATGTTTTGTCTGTAATTATCATGTGTTGTGTCTTCAATTTGTTTACAGACACATAAACAATTAATTGCAAATATAGAATGTCTTACTATAGATACAAAATATAAAGATTACTTTTAGGCCAAGGTCCACAATGCAAGGTAGATCCTGGTCAATGGTATAATTTGTCAATTGTTATACCATGGATAGGGTTCACCTTTCAATTTAAATAAAAAAAAAAAACTTATTTGATTAGTTTATTGATATCAACTTATTACATTTTCATTTTAAATGTCTAATTACCCTAAATAGTTATTATATTTTTCATATTAATTCAATTTTTATTTAAATTTACATTTTTAATATCATTAGAACTCGTCTAAAACCCGAAATCTAATTATCAAAATTTTTATACATTTACAGATAATTTTTTATACTTTTTGCTTCTCCAATATTACGATTACACATATTTTTAATTTAATAATTCAATTGTATAAACCTAATAATTAATCTATTTGACTTTTTTTCTCTTTAATTTGTGATAAGAAAAGACAGTGGATGAATGTGTACTAGTGAGNTAATTTTCTCCATTAGTCATCAAAAGAAAAATAATAAGTTTAATTTGTATGCATTTTTTTTGGATTATATATTTCAGTATTTTATGAAATAACACTGGCGTTGCACAGAAATTGCACAGAGATTTAAGAAATAATGATTTACATCAAGTTATAATGTTACCCATTATCAGTGGGAAGTTTAACATATTTTTTAATGTTTTATTTTGTATAAATTTTAGAGGCGAAGAAGGAGAAGAATGTACAAACAAGTTCTTCCAAGAAGGAAGTTAGGAAACAAAAAAGTCATTTGAACTGTTTTATGATATCTACTTGCCATCAGAATGGTGTTATTAAGTTTATACTATACATCTAAACTGTAGAATGTTATATGATAGGAAATATTGTACATATGGGCTCCGATTCAAATCCACTTGAAAGAAAATGATATGATTGAAAACTCAAATCCACTTGGAAGAATTACCCCATATGGCCCCGACTCAAATTTAGTTGGATTAGTCCTATTCCGTGAGATGTGGATACCTATGTGTAGTAGAGTTGTCAAAACTGAATGGTAGGACAAGGCTTGTTGCCAACCACTTAACATGCTAAAGATTTGCCGGGAGCTTAGCATGTTAACCACAGCGGAGGTGCAAAGCGGTTGAGGTTTCAAAAGCTAAGCAATGAAAAGGGGAAGACGCAAAAGACGCAAATGAGAGGGGAAAGCTCCGGAAAATGACTTCCAGAAAAAAAAAATCCGGAAGTCATTTTTCGGAAAAAAATCCTCTTTTCCATTGACTAGCTACCCTCTTAATTTCCATTGACCGTGTTTTCCTTCCCCTTGCCAAACACCAGAAACTCGAAAAATAATTTTCGAAAATCATTTTCTGACTTTCCAAACACACCCTAAATTTGAAATCAAATTTGGATATATGTTTGCTTGGCGGCAGACTGTTAATGGATAAGCATTATCCATGAGGCAACAAGCAAATTTGAAATTAGAATTTCATATTTCAAGTTTTGAATTCATTGTTAACTGACAATGTTAAGTCTGAATTTTGCCTATAAATAGGCATATTACATGCATGTAAACACACGGCAAAAGGAAGACGAGAAATGATATAAGAGAAAATATCCTTATTTCCTAAGGAAATGGTTAAAGGAAATTATTTTTTATTTTCTAATTTTGCTGAGGTTGTTCTAATCAAATTCTTAGTACTTTTTATAGAACATACATTGACAAATATCCCCTCGTATTTGCTCTCGTGATTAAATCTATTAACTAAATTAACTAACAGAGATTTATGTAATGACACCAACATTGCACATAAATTGCACGTAGATTTATGAAATGATTTTTTTCTTATTATTAAGAGGAGTGGTGGAACTCAAAAATCCAGCTCTTATCTAAGCCTCAATGTTAGATATAAATATAATCTAATGATACTAAAAAATAGTTTACGAGAAACCTAATTAATCTCGTAATAGCGGAAACATAAGTAATGTTGATCTCCGGCCATAGTTGATAGAGGCACGGTAGATCGTTAGTCATATTTATTTGTCTCATACAAGACTCAGAACAGTATATTGATGCCTACTGAACAGTATAAGTACGGTGAACTGTATATGCTATGTAATGGATATCCTGTATCTCATCAATCCATGTTTATATAGACATAATGGTGGAATATGGACAAAACCTAGATGTTCAATCCAACCTATTATTTAATGGGTCTAGTCCACTTCCACCAGGCACACAATATATCATATATATTGTATGAAAAAAGTCTTACAGTCTTCCACTCAGTGCAAGTACTAGCACAACTCTCATCAAAGACCAAAACACATGAATCATAGTCAAAGTTGAAAAAGACGCTAGACGCCCCCTAGGCGTCAAGGGGGCGCCTAGCGCCTAGGCGCCCGATTCAATTTATTTTTTATTTTATTTTTTTTAATTAAAAAGCTCCTTCAGGATTAGATATGAAAGCCTGCACCACCGCCTAGCTGTTTTTAATTTCCAAGATAAAGTATTAATTGTTTTTCTTTTTGAAAACACATACTATTAATTATT
>CM008341.1:27667386-27677617 GCA_002525835.2 Ipomoea batatas | reverse complement strand
ATATATATATATATAGAAATAATTTCAGGTGTGGCCGTGCTCTCCCGTGCGGCCGTGCGGTCACACACCATTCAATGTTACGAAATACACCACTCAATGTTACAAAACACACCACAATAAAACACAATGAAACACACCACAATTTTAAGAAACACACCACAGTGCATATTTGTGTGGTGTGTTTCTTAACATTGAGTGGTGTATTTCGTAACATTGAATGGTGTGAACCGCACGGCCGCACGGGAGAGCACGACCGCACCTGATCATGACTATATATATATATATATATATATATATATATATATATTCATTTTCTAATATTTTTTCTATTTAAACAGGCATATGGATTCATCAAATAATCCTACTGATGATAGTACTATCCGAGGTACTGGTTGAACTCAAGGTAGTGATACTAGTACTAAGACGAGAGCTGCGACTCATTTGAAAAAAAAAGTCTTTCTAGGGCGTAATACTTTAGCAAAGCCAATTCAATTTGATAGAGTGCATCTTGTTGGGCCAACCGGAGCGGAACTTTCAAGATATGCGGCATTAGTGGCACGTATTAACGTTCCGATCACAATAAAGTCATGGGCTAATGTCCCAAAAGATACTAAGGAGAATGTTTGAGAAGAAATTCTGGTAACCTTTTTTGAGATTTAGATTTTTATTTACAAAATAAATTAATATAATTGCCTTGGATACTAATAAATAATTTTTTTCTTGCAGAGTACTTACGATATTCCCAACACAGATGATATGAAGAAGCATTGGATACAATATGCGTGTCAACGGTGGAAAGATTTTAAAACAAAATTGGTTAGCAAGTATATATATGGCAATTTGTCACATAAGAATCCATGTGATGAATACACATTTCTTGATCCAGTGGCATGGAATGAGTTTGTTCACTACAAAAAAAAATGCGAAAATAGCGACGGACAATTTTCGTCGCTAAACAGGAAAAATCCGTCGCTAAACTGTTTAGCGACGGATTTCGTCCGTCGCTATAATGGGCGACGCTAGATTTTAGCGACGCAATTTTTGTCCGTCGCTAAAACCTAGCGACGGATCTTTCCGTCGCTACATGAAAACGTCTGTCGCTATAGTTCTTCGGGCGACGAGTTCGTCGCTGAAATTGCCAAGGAAATGGCGACGGCAATTTCCGTCGCTAGACGCACAATATTTCCGTCGCTAAACTCCTACTACGACGATTTCGTGACGAACTTTGCAAGGGAATAGCTATGGATCTTTCCGTCACTAAACTTAGCAACGAATGAGTCCGTCGCTATGATCTGTCGCTACATTTAGTGACGGAAATAACAGTCGCTAATTTGTTTTTATTATTTGAATTTGATGTCATTTAGCTACAGTTTAGTGACGAAATAATCCGTCGCTAAATTTAACTACGAATATTTCCGTCGCTAAATTTCGTAGCTGTTGCAGCTGTCGGAAGTGGACGGTGGGCGGTGGGTAGGGTTAGATATTATATTAAGTCTTGCGTTGCTTTCCGTCTCTTGCGTAATAGGGAGGGTTAGATATTATATTAAGTCTAGCAACGGACTTAAAATTCGTCGCTAGACTTCGCCAAAAGTCCAAAGCCCGCAATCCTTAACGAAGTCAGCAAGTAAACTAGCGACGGATATCAAATCCGTCGCTAGATTGTTTTCCAAAAAAACATATATTAACTTGCGTAATTACGTTAAGTCTAGCGACGGACTTAATATCCATCGCTAGACTTACCAAAAAATCCCACACCCGCAACTTTTGTGTAACACTAGCGACAGATATCATATCCGTCGCTAGTCTTAACGAAAACTGGCAAGTAAGCCTAGCGACGGATATAAATCCATCGCTAAATTATTTTTAAAAAAATATATTCGCTTGCATTTAATAAGTTATGTCTAGCGACGGATATGTAATTCCGTCGCTAGACTTAACCAAAACTTGCATCCTTGATGTAAATGTAGCGATGGATGTCATATCCGTCGCTAGAGTTTTTTTTTTTAAAAAAAAATTGTTCATTGGTTTAGCGTAGAATCTTAATATAATTGGCCGAAACTTAAGTGACGAAAGACAAATCCGTTGCTAGGGTATGCTTTAAAATAAAGTAATACAATTCTAGCGACGGAAATGATAATCCGTCGTTAAAATGTAAAGACAAACGCAACCCGTTGAAAATATGGCGACGGAAAAATATATCCGTCACTAATTTGTAGCCACTAAAATTCCCGCAAAACTCCCGTCACAAATCCGTCGCTACTTTGTCTCTAATATTTGCGCCAAAATTCACCGCCAAAATTAGCTACGTATTTAACGACGGAAAAAATCTGTCGTAAAATCCGTCGCTAAATGTTGATTTAACAAAAAAATGAAACTATGTCGCTAAGTTGTTGCAAATTCATCGTTATATTAGCAACGGAAACAATCCGTCGCTAAATTTGTCGTTATTTTGGCATTTTTTTTAGTGGTTAAGTTTCATACAGGTGTAGAATATGAGGTATCATTATTCTACTATCAATTATTAACTCAAATATATTAATTATGTATTGCTACTTAATGTTTTCTTTTTATGTAGGCAAAAAGAAAAAAACATCAAGAAATACAAGCTAAGAATACTCATCCACATAATTTATCTCGAGGAGGTTATCAAAGATTGGAAAAAATTATGATGGATGAGAAGATAAAACAACAACAAGAAATTGCATATTCAGATCCATCACATACAATTAGTCCTCCATCTCCTCTACGTAGACACGAAAAGTGGAAGAGAGCAATAATGGACAAGTTTGGAAATTTTCACAGTGAAGTGACTAGAGTGGTCCTAGAAAAAAATGGTAAGTTACAATTTTCTTTTCTATGTTAATAGGTATGTTGAACAAAATTGACCAAATATAAAAGTAATTATTATTAAATACTCCCTCTGTCCCGAAAAACTTGTCTGATTTGGTTTGGGCACGCTTTTTAAGACAACAAAATATGTGATGCTATCTTTCCAAGTTTACCCCTAAAATTTCTCTCACCTTCCACCAATAAACCAGTCAACTAAAACAAACCCAGTCAACTAAAGCTTTTTTCTCTCTTTATTGTTCAGAATCTCTTTTTGTGCATATTTCGTATCCTTCGTCGCCTCAAATCTTCTCCTTCTTCTTTCCATTCCTTCCGCCATATCTCTCTTCTTTAGGACATAAGGAGAGTAGCTAAGTCTGGAATAATATGTATATTGAAGACCTACACCTCAACGTTCATCTTTTCCCTAATTTCTTGAATATACAGAATCCTATCTTCAACAATCAACATGAATATATGCATGCAATGTGGAGTTCAAGATGAAATTGGAGCAATGGGTTTTGCAATCTTTCAATCAATTTAAAGAATTGATACCCAGGTTAGTTTTCAACACTTCATCTATGGGTATTTTTTCTAAATGTATTGATTTTGAAGATTAAAATTTTTGAAATTTTAGGTTTCATTCAATCAGGTTTTTTTTTAATCTGTATAAATTTTGTTTAAATCCTTGTTTTTTTTTAGAAGGTTTAAATCCTTGTTTTTGAAAACTAAATTTCTTTAAAAATTTTACTGTAAACCTTTTTTTTTTCATTCACTTATGCTCTATACTTTGTACTTTTATATTGAGTATTCCATACTGCTGAAGCAAAAAATCAGTGTGTCTATATATGTACTCCGAAATAGGCTAGCTAAAATTGAGGGAAAAAATCGCGGCAATATTTTCCGCCAAAACTTGATTTCACATTTAGTGATTAAAATACTCTAGTCCTTCCAATAAAATTCTTAGTATACATAGTGTAATTTTTAGGAGGCTTTGTTTCTTTTCAGAGTACTTTGTAGAGAATTTTCGATACAAATTTTTTCTTGTCTATTAATGGAGTTTTTAGAAGAAGATAGTTTTGATGGTGTTCAAAGTTCTAAATCAAGTGCAAGAGTTTCTAAGGATAAGAAGAAGATTATTTTTGAAGCTTTGTTAAAACATAGTGTGAATGGGAAAGTAAAACATGGATCAATTAAAGATGTTGCCAATTTGTATTCTGTTTCTACTAGAACTGTTGGCAGAATATGGAAAAAAGGGGTTGCTTGTGTTAGAAATGGTGTGCCGGTTGATATTTCTCTAAATTTGTCATGGCAGGAAAAGGATTGAGATTAAACCCGAAGATGTTGCAAGAATTCCTTTGAACCGTCGTACAATAATTCGTACCATGGCTAGTGCACTAAACATGTCAAAGACAAGCCTTCACAGGAGAGTCAAAGAAGGATCTTTGAAACCTCACTCAAATTCTACCAAGCCTATGTTAACAGAGGAAAATCGAAAGGTGAGGTTACAGTTCTGCATATCTATGATTGATTCCAACTCAGATCATAATAATCCTTGTTTCATAGATATGTTTGACCATGTTCATATAGATGAAAAATTGTTTTATCTCTCAAAAACATCTCAGAAATACTATCTCTTGCCTGAAGAAGAAGAACCATATCGTACTTGTAAAAGTAAAAAATTTATAACGAAAGTTATGTTTCTTTGTGTTGTGGCTCGTCCTCGATTTGATTTAGAAAGAAATGAAATGTTTGATGGAAAAATTGGGATGCTTCCATTTGTTTATAAAGAAGCAGCCAAGCGTAGAAGTAAGAATCGAGAAGCTGGAACCTTAGAAACTAAGCCTATTGAATCAGTAAATAAAGAAGTTACAAGAAAATGGTTGATTGATTATGTTTTACCAGCAATACGAGCAAAATGGCCTCCAAGTAGTTCAAAGACTATATATATTCAACAAGATAATGCAAGGCCTCATATTAGTGTAAATGATGTTGAGTTTCTTGAAGCTGCCCAAAAAGATGGTTTTGATATCCACTTAACTTGTCAACATCCTAATAGTCCAGATATGAATGCGTTGGATCTTTGTTTTTTTAGAGCTCTTCAATCTTTACAGTACCAAGAATCTCCTTGGAATGTGGATGAACTAGTAGCTGCTACTATAAAAGCTTTTGATGAGATCTCAGTAGACAACCTTAGTAATGTTTTTCTAACATTGCAATTGACCAATTGTGCATGGTTGAGGTTATGAAAATGTTTGGAGGGAATAATTATAAATTGCGACACATAAATAAGCAAAGATTAGCACGAGAAGACCGATTACCTACTACTATCTCATTTGATCCAGAAGTCTTGACTGAAGCAATTTCAAGCCTCCAACAATGAAGTACGGAGTACTGTAAATGTACATGTTTGCTTTTGTAAGGTTTATGAATTTTTTGTGTAATTTTTACTCCGTATTAGGTGTGTACATTTCATATTCATCACTACTGCTCTTTTGTATTTTGTGTTCAAGAATGAAGTACGGAGTGTATAACAGCAGAAACTATGATGATTAATGTTATCTATTTTGCTCTTTTGTGTAAATTCACTAATATAGTCTAAGATTGAAGTGCTTTATTAAAAGGCTTTACTTTGGATACTTGGTGTAAAGTGTACTGCTTAGTTAACTGAAGCATTACTTTTTTTTTTTCTTTTTTAGGTTTGTAAATTGAAGTGTTTTCAAGTTTACTATTGCACTATATAAATTGATGCAAAGTTTACTACTGCACTGCCTAGCTTTGAAATTTCCTGCGTTCAATTGAATGAGAATGCTAAAATCAATCACAAAGACTTTGTAAAAGTGTAATAATACAATTAAAAATAAATTCTGTAAAAGTATTTGTACAAAAGTACAATTATACAATTAAAAAATCAATTGTGTAAGAGTAGTTGTACAATTAAAAAGTACAATTAAAAATCAATTAAAAAGTATAATGTCTAGAAATTTGAAAAGTTAAAAGGGTAAATTGGGAAATATAGAATAATAGTGATGTTTAATTTTGGAAAGAGGACATTATTTTGGGACAAACAAAAAAGGAAAGTAAAACAAGTAAAATGGGACGGAGGGAGTATTGTTTATAAATGCTAGGATTCTCTCGAGATGCAAGTCTTTTAAGGAGAATTCGTTGCGTCAGGAAGACAAGATATACTATATGTTACGCTAGGTACTGATGAGCATCCTGGCCGTGTTAGAGGCATGGGAAGAAGATATGGCATAAAAAGTGTATTTGGTCATGCAAAACGTTATCCTTAGACGCCTACAGAAGAAGTTAAGTGAATGGTTGACTCTGTTGTTGCTGCTGTTGAAGCACGATTAGAAGCACGGATTGCTGAGATGATGCAACAATTTAGTAATATGCATACTCCTCTTCATCAAGCTGCACAATCAAGGCAAGAGGATGTCATATGTGAGCATGTTTCACCACAAAATGACAGTCAAAAAGCTAGTTCCCCAAACCCTTTTGCTGATTTACCCGCGGTAAGTAATAGTTTATAATTAATCTTATTATTATTTATTAAAAACATTTTCTATGACTCTTCATTAATTAATGCAGTTAAGAACACGATGTCAGTTGTACTTTCAGTTGTACTTGGAAGACCCCACTAGACGTCCAGTAGCATTTGGGATAGCTACACTGGTGGACAAGTTCATGGGGTTGCACTAAATGTAGATCAAGTGAAGGTGAGCGTAGACAAAACCATTGATCCACGTGCAAAGGTACCATTCCCCACCAGTGAAGTTTAGCTTGTAGGTTCTGCATTTCAACAGTTTATTATTTGGCCAAAGAAGCTGGTAGAGTTATGTACTCAAGCTGATAAGGTATGTACGCTATAAATATATTTGTATTTAAAATAGTATACAATTTACTTTTTAAAAAATAATAATTGTTATTTATATTAAAATACACAGTTAAAAGGAAAGACCAAATTGACTTTTGAATCAGTTGTGAAATCTCATCATCATGAATTGACTTTAGCTGATCCGGATTCTTTGAGTAGAACATGCAAAAAGGCATACAAGATTGCTTGTAGTATGGGGGTGACCCTAGCCCAGGTGGTAAGAGAGATCCACCTATAACTGAGAGGTCGTAGGTTCGAACCTCAAACCCATGGGTTTGAGCCGGTCAGCTATGGGTAACCTAGGCTGGTTTACCCCCTGTGATCCTTTAAAAAAATGCGCTTATTGAATATGGAGACCTTAGTTATTTCTTTATAAGGTAATTTTTTTTAGTATTATTTGTTCAAAATAATTTTAATTTTATTTATCATATATAATTATTAATAATTTATATGATTGCTTTTGATTGTGAGTAGGGGTATTTATAAAGAATATGGTTTTCAATCACAAACCAAGTACGGCTTTTTAGATATAAATTGGATTCAACCGAAACTGATAACTAGAAATGGGAGGATAAACTGTATAAGTGAAACCATGGGATATGGTGAGACAAAAAATTGCTATTTAGCCCCATATAATCTCGAGTAAGCATTTGATTATGTTTTAAATACAATACCTTATATATAATATACTATAAACTAATAAAATTCTTATTTGTAGGGGGTATTGGATGTTGATTGCGATTTGTCCTAAATTACATGAAATCTATTGGTTTGATTCCATTGGTCATCAGCCACTAGAGGATATTAAAGATATAATTGAAACGTATGTAAATTTATAAATATAATTAATACTTATTATTAATATAGGAGTTAATACCCAAAATTGTCCTCGACTATAATAGTTTTTCTCAATTTTATCCTAAACGACTTTGGTGTCATAAAGTAGTCCCAACTTTTGTGTTATCGCTCAAAATTGTCCTCCTTTAGTTAAGCTGTCAAACGGGTGTTAAGTACAGGGGAAATATAGTCAATTCATATTTTAATCTTCTCTTCCAGTCTCTTGGTATTTCTACCATTATCATACTCTCTACCATATCTGTCATGAGGAAGAGAAAAATTATAACAAACATCAACATTTTTACAAGACTCAAGTGTTTTGAGTATACTCATTTGGAACAACTCCACAAGAGAGCATATCAAAGTACAGAAGCATCACCTGATCAACAGCCCCTGAGACGTTGAAATGAATTGAAGCAGAAGGCTGTTCCAAGAATGGAGGTCGGAGACCAAATTGCAACTCCGCATCGTGGATAATGCGGCCTTCGCCTTCGAGAACCGACGACAGCGGAACACGAGGTGGATGAGGGTG
The DNA here is from genome assembly GCA_002525835.2 of Ipomoea batatas. NCBI lineage: Eukaryota > Viridiplantae > Streptophyta > Magnoliopsida > Solanales > Convolvulaceae > Ipomoea > Ipomoea batatas. The sequence goes on along the minus strand of CM008341.1, from coordinate 27,669,542 downwards.
TAGAAGATTGAAACGTAGAGAACATCTATTCCTTTGCGATCGGAGGTTGCGCATACGAGGATGAAGAGCGGAACCTTGCTTGTTGCAGTCCTGAGAGTGAAGGAACAATCCTTCTTTTGCTTATGAAGTGTTTGATAAAACGCCGCTGTGATATCATTATCATTCTTCGTTATTCCACAAAATATGAATTGACTATATTGTCCCTGTACTTAACACCCGTTTGACAGCTTAGCTAACGGAGGACAATTTTGACCAATAACACCAAAGTCTGAGACTACTTTATGACACCAAAGTCGTTTAGGACAAAATTGAGGAAAATCACTATAGTCAATGACAATTTTGGGTATTTACTCATTAATATAGTGATGTCAAACATTTATGTATGTTTTATATATGTCTTATATTAATAGGTCTTTGAAGGCAACAAGCATAATAGGTGGAAAGAAAGCAAGTCGTCAACTAAAATGGATTACATGTTCGGTAAGTACATATATTTTATTGTTTTTTATTAGTAAAATCTTAATTATATTATTTACTTCAAATGTAGTGTGTCATACAAAGAGGAGGTAACGAATGCGGATATTATGTGATGAAATTTATTTTGGAAATCATTTGGGAGCATACAAGGGAATGAATAAAGCAAGTAATTTAGGGTCCGTTTGGAAAGCAGGAAAATGACTTGTGGAAAATGTTTTCTGGAAAATGAGTCATTTTTCCGGAAAACAGTTTCATTTCCAGTGTTTGGATGTATTATGGAAAACTGTCTTTGTGTGTTTGGTTCATTTTCTGGAAAATTGATAGAATTGTATACTTAAACATTGTAATTGTTTTATTTAAAATATAAAAAATTATAATAGTTATTAAAATAATGGTATTTAATAAAAAGAATAGAATTTATTAAAAAAATAAAAAATAATAAAAATAAAAAATAATAAAAAATAAATGTAGCAGAGGTTTTCGGCGGTTTTCCCACCTCCTTGGTCCATGGTCATGGGTGATATGGCTTGGTTTTGGTAAAAAACATGCTAAACAGCTATTCTGGCGATTCCGTAAAATGACTTACGGAAAAAAATTCCGTAAGTCATTTTCTAGAAAAATGAACTGATTTTCCTTGGTCAACGGAAAACATTTTCCGTTGACCACATTTTCCAGGAGTTGCCAAACACAGAAAACTCGGAAAACATTTTCCGGAAGTCATTTTACAGGTTACCAAACACACCCTTAGTAAAGTATCTTTCTCCTTCATATTTTTTAAAATACTAACTTATTAATTTTTTTATCTCTTTTAAACTTTATAGTTTTTGGAGAGACAAGGAAGATTGCCCTACAATAAAAAAGATATTGATGAAGTTATAGACAAATGGTGCCAATATTTAATTGATGAATAGGTTGATAGATTACTTCTTTAATTTGATTAATTGTGAGATTTATGTTAAATACTTGTTGTTTATTAGTTATTGAATTGTGAGATTTATGTTGAATATTCAATGTCTTATTAGTTATTGTAGAATGAGTTAATTCTAGCAATTGTCCTCCGACTATGTTGATTTTCCAAAATTAGTCTCCGACTTTTAATTTGGACAATTTAGGTCCCTTGATTTTCAAATTCTTTCCAATGTTGGTCATTTCGTAAAATTTTGGTTAAGTTGAGGTCAAATGAAAGGGTAAAATTGTCTGTCGGCATATATATATGGTTTAATGAAGGGGTAAAATACAACACATAGGACAAGAGAAATACGAGTAATAATACACTATACAAGTGAACGGACAATTTTACCCCTTCATTTGACCTCAACTTAACTAAAATTTGACGAAAGAACCAACATTGGAAAGAATTTGAAAGTCAAGGGACCTAAACTGTCCAAATTAAAAGTTATGGACTAATTTTGGAATGGCTTGAATGCTATATAATATACATTATTCTAACGCATAATGTACATTATTTTAACACATAATGTACATTAGCTTTAACTCATAAAATTCAACGACGTCGTCATCGTGTCATCATAATAATTTGCCCATGTTGACTCATTGGGCCTATACCAATAGGAGTTTAACTGTTTAAGTCCAAATTCATCCATTATAATATGGTTTGGGCTAAAAAAAAAAAAAAAAAGAATCTTCTCTATCAGTACAGTAACCGTTGGCAAAAGAGG
>CM008341.1:27618868-27630217 GCA_002525835.2 Ipomoea batatas | reverse complement strand
TATTGAGTTCAAAAAATACAGTTTGAAAAAGACTTTTAAGTATCGTTTGTTTCACATGAAAAAGACACGTGAGTTTTGCATTAATATAAATACAATTTTTAAGTTTTTAAGATATTTAAATTGTATAACATAAAAGATATCTCTTGCATAATATGAAATTGTAGTGAGGGTTACTCTCATTTTAAGGAGGTTTTCTCCTCGCCTTGTGACCCTAACCGGCAAAGGACCACCAGTTCAAACCCAAGGGTTTGAGGATTGAACCTCCAACCTTTGGCTGTAGGTAGAGCACTCTAACCACCTGGGCTGTACTTACGGACTGTAGTGAGGGTTACTGTTGTCACACCTTATGGTTGTCTTGTATCTCCCTACTGCTACAACATATTAAAAAGTGATGAGTTAATTCAGATCCTGATTAATCTGCAAAACATGAGAGTTACGAATTTAAATTTTGAATCCCATAAATGCTAATAAATTCATATTTCATTATAAAAACAATGCATTTGAGCAAAATGTTTTTTTTTTAAAAAAAAACTTTTGGCACACTTAAAAAACTAGGAGATATGCCAAGGGCCTTGTGGTCCAGTGGCATCAAACCCTTCCCTGTATACGGGAGGTGGTGGGTTCGAGCCTCAGTGGAGGCGTTGCTGTCTCTTTGTTCTTCAGTAGGTTGAGAAAGTAGTTTATGAACAGATACTACACTGTAATAGAGTCAGTAGCATTCAAAAAAAAAACTAGGAGATATTTTTTTTTCTATCTCTCATAAAATTTTTGCCAAACACTTCTATAAAATAGTTCACTTTTTGTTCAAGCTAAGGTCATCGTATAATTTATTTGAGCTGTTAAATATCCTAGTAATTTATTGTATCATGAGAAATTGACGCTTCAGTGCCCCTAGCATCATCAGGAGGAAGCAAATTGATTTTAAAGAAAGTATATATTACACATGTTTTGAAATTTTTGTATTATACCGTGACAAATTTTTGAGAATGTATTTCAAATTAAAATTCCCTAGCACCTATCATGGTGTTCTTTATAATTACACTCTGATCCAAAGGTCTTGCTCTGCTATGAATATGAACCAATTTTTCTAATAGATGAACAAATGTCTCTTGATCAAAAGCCATGAACTGCAATTAATGTTATCTGTATGCAAGTTTGGTTAGCATAAAATATTTTAGGGAGAAAGGAATTGAAATTTCATTGAAAAATAATTACTAAGAAGATAAATTTCATTGTTTGGTTGGGGAAAAAAATTACTTAGAATATTGATTTCATTGTTTGGTTGGATTTGAAATTGTAAGGAATAATGAGTATAAAGACTTATATGTCCCTACAAAATAATAAAAGTAATAACAATCAAAGAAAGGACAACTTGTTTTCAAAAAAAGAAAGAAAGAAAGAAAGAACAACAATGGGAAAATTGTCACGCTATCTCAATTTTTCTTCCCAATTACGAAAATCTCATGTCTTACCAAGAATTTTGATTTCCTCAATTGTGAGTAATTCATTTTTCAATGGAAAATGAATTTCATGAACCAAACACAAAAAAAAAAAACAACATTTTCCTCCACTTTAAAGAAAATATTTTGCATGGAAAAACTTTTCCATCCAATAACCTTTTGTTTTGTTTATACATAAATATGAAATAGCAATTTTAATTACTCATTGTTAAGATGGACATTATTGATTTTTAATTTTTCATTAGGTGACATTTGATTTCTTGCCAACAGAGATTTTTAAAATTTATTACTTTTGCATTGCATAAATGGAGTTTGCTTGTCAATATAGAGATATAATTGTAATTTATAAATTTAAAACATTAAAGTCTCCATTAATAGATTGATACACTAAAATTGACAAAATTACTACAATGAGACAAACCAAAATTAACACGTTGTGAAACATTAAAGGATCAATAATAGTTATAGTATTCATATCAACAATTAAATAGTTATAATAATCGTTATTTTGTAAAAATATAGAGATGAGACATTATTTTCCTATGTTTCTTACCTTCAAGTTAACATTAAAAATTGTGACTCACTCCATAAAAATGAAATTAATAATAATTATTTTTTACATCTATGTTTAATTAAAAGTTACACTAACATATATTCATTTAAAATGACATGAATGTCGAATAATTTTAATGACAAAAGTCTTATCTGGCATAATATGTCATAATTGGTTGACGATAAAATCACGTAACTTCTTAATTAGACATCAATTAATATCGCATAGAATAAAATTTTCACAAAGTATTATTTTATTTTTACAATTTTAATGAATTATAGACACATCAATATATAAGGTATAAGGGAAAGACAGATCATGTGATCATAGATTAGGGTTGTCATGTTTAGTTGAATTAAAGCTAATTATTAGGGTTAGCTTTTTCCAAGGTAGTACATGGCTTCCTAATTTTATATGATAAACTTTAATTAATGACGTAGTTGAAGGGGTCAAGTTTGGAGTGGGTGACCTTAAAAGTTAAACAAAGACTCAGAGTTGAGCAAAAGCAACCGAGTATACGTTGTGTTTGTCTTTTTGCAGGGAAGAGAAATGAAAATAAAAGAAAAGAAAAGAAAATTGGTTGGAATTATTCTCCACACGTTTTACGTTGTACTATTCAAAGACCAAAGAACATCGTATAAAAAACGGTGAAAAAAAAAACAAAAGCAAAAGCAAATTGAGAAAGTAAAAACCTGCTCACATATTATTGGACGACCAAAGAAGAATCTGGAGAAAGCTAGCTGGGGTGAAAATCTTTTGCAGCTTCCATATCAGTTCGAATATAAATGTAAAAAGAAATTGTTTTTCAGTTTTACAAATTTATTTTTGTTATAAAGCAAGAATTGATGGTGAACATTATCACAATATTTGTAACTAATGTAATCAACGCATTTATTCATTCATTATGTATATCATTATACCTATTGTATTATATATGTCTCTACCTTTGGACAGGACCGTTCAATTAAAAATTGGGGCCCTGTCTAATAGTTTAATTTGGACTTTTTACTATTGTTATTTTGAGATGCAATATAATTAAATATATGAAAACACAAAGATAATAATAAAGAGATAAAGAACATAGGAGAAGAGGGATTTTTTTTAACATTTATTTCCCTATAATATAGGGAGAGACATCTATTTATAAAAGTAAGAAACATAATCCAAAAAGAACTATGAAATATATAGATAGAAGTCTAGAAGATTTATAAAATCTCTATAAACTAAGGTAATTGATTCCAAATCCATATAGACTTCAAGTTATTGTATATTTTATGACAAAAGTGAAAAAGTAATAATTGGGGGCTTGTGCGGTCACCCTGGCCCGACATGGCCAGGGCCAGCCCTGCATGCCCTTGGATCATTGTATGAATATATGACAAAGATTCTCTTGCTTTGTCTTTACCTTTCTCTATGCAAATTTCCTACTCATGTTTGAGCTAATGAGGTTTATTATAACACGTTATCAGCACACTTAACAACGGTGAACGGTATTCTTATATTTTTTATGAATAATATGAATATTTATCTAGAATGTATCTAGCCACCACTGCATCCAAGTTCATAATCTTATCACATATTCAAATTAAATAATTAATTTAAATATATGAATATCTTATCACATATTCAAATTAAACAATTATTTTAAATATAAAAATATTTACTGGTTGGGCAAAATATGGACCAGTCCTTATTATTTGCAGGGCTTCAACTAACAAGTCCAATCAACATAATTTGAGCCTGCCAACCTTTACTTTTAAGTCCATCAGTCTTCAATTATATTTAATTCGGGAAATTGAGTCAATTTAATTGTACAATTTAACTAATACAAATAAATCAATAATTAGTCCAATTACACCAAAATGAAGCCCAAAACAAATGAATCAGTCCATTTTTCGGATTCAAAGTTTCTGTGTCTACAAATTGTCCCATCAGGACTTGCCTAATCGTGATTCATAGGCAGCGAATCGAAAGTCTCGAAATAATCTTCAAATTTGTCACTTGCTTGGATTAAACTTCAATTCACTTGTACATTCCACGATCACATCAAAGACATCAACATTATTTGGGCTTCAAATAATCAACTTCCTTGGATTAAACTTCAATTCACTTGTACTTTCCACGATCACATCAAAGACACTAACATTATTTGGGCTCCAAATAATCAACTTTAAATGTAATTAATTCCTATCATAACTCTGTATATAGAACAAGAAACCCAATTAAACCGTGAATCCTGATCAAAGTCTGAGCCTTATCAAACTTCGAATCCCAATCGTGCTTTGAATCCCATTTAAACTTAATCCCACTTGAATTCATATTAAAATGCCCATAAATCCTATAAATAGGACATTCAATTATCACAAATTTCACAAACGAAACGGAGGAAACCTGGAGCATAGAAGAAATTAAGAACCACATTCTAGATCGATCTTCGCATAAAGGTAACCTTTCTTGTTTTTTCCGAACTCTTTTACAATTCTGTCTTTGCTTTGGATTGCTTCCCCGTACGTTGTCATCCACCGCCGGAGAATTTCTTCTTGCCTCGCATCATTCTTGCCGGAAGGAATGGAACACATGGAAATTTGCCATGGGTCCTAAGAGCATGAACCCCGGCTCAAAGAGCATGCGGGAAATTTGCCATGGGATCCAAAAGCATGAATCCTAGCTCGCCATTTTCTTCTGTTGTTGTCTCTCTTCCGCTGCTGTTTCGCCGGAATATCCTTTTGTCGAAAGCCTTGTGCTTCAAGCTGCTTTTACTGGAGTCTCGTCGGAGGGGATAAAGCATAGGAAAATTTGTCAGGGACCCAAGTGCATGAATCCCAGCTCAAAGAGCACACATGAATTTTTCCATGGGATACCCAAATGCATGAATCCTACTAGCTTTCCGTCTACTTCCGTTGCTGTCTCGAGCACTTCTGCTGTGATTGCTCCTCTATTTTTTTTTCACCGGAGATGCTCGTTAGTGTCGTGGCTTGCTGTCTTGAAGAAGAAAAGAAATGCTTATGGGCTTGGGAAAACACAGATGTGGCGGCATTATTGCATATGAGAAACAGGATTTTGAAGGCCTTAATTTTTCTGACAAGTCCATATGCCTTTGTTTATTTTTGAGAACATTGCTTGCCTGAATCTTTTTATGTCTTTTTTTTTTTTGGTCTGACACATGGGTTTGAGAGGAACTGATTTAACTTCTTTACACCTGGCTCATACAAATATATTAACATATGCGCATAGTCCACCATCTTCTAATTTTAATCAATACACATATTACATATACATATATGATTGCACAGTGTGTATGATTACTACATATGCTGATATGCATATATGTTTGCCTTCCTACTCCCTCATTGTATATAATAATATTGTGGTCCACTGGTCATGTTTGGAATTTTATGTGCTGCATGCATAAAACATACAAATGTTTGGCTTCAACCTTGCAAATCATGAAATTTGAGCACATACAATTCTGGACAGATTTGTGTCTTTAATTCCCCTCAAATTTTGATCCTTCAAAAGTCACATTCAAGCTTAGATGTCTTTAGAAAAGTTGTAGCTCTGTAAGTTTGATTTTCAAGGACACATAGATCACCTCAATCGGATCAACGTAGGCTGAGATATGACCAAATTATTAAACAATGGTCAATTGCTACGGGAATGCATGATTTGGCTATTCTCTTCCATTCCAAAACTTGCAATGCTTCCCAGACTTCTCTTATTTTCCATGCCAATAATTTATGTATGCTTAACTTGAACTTGAATCCAACGGAATCACTATCTTGGACAGGAATATGAGTTTTCTTTTTGTAATGACTGAACTTAAACAATAAATCTTCTAAGCTGCCTACATACTCCAACGAAGGAGATCAAGTTAAACGTAGTTCAAATAACTTTTTGAATGGTTAATGCGATTAGGAAACGATTTTGAATTTCACCAAACAATTACAAGAGAGTTAGAGTCCATATAGTACAGGTAACTAATAACTCTCCTACTCAATAGGCTAACCTATTAGACTAAGTTACAACCATAGAAAACTACAAGCATACAATAGTAAATAATAATAATAATAAATGTTACACAATATAACATAACTCACACACCCCCTCAAGCACAAGGTTGAGCCTCGACAACGTTGAGCTTGTGTCGAAGGGCTGAAAAACGGGGAGCCGGGAGTGGTTTGGTGAAGACGTCAGCAAGCTGATCCTGTGAGGAGACAAAGTTGACGGTGAATTCCCCTGAAGCAACCTTGTCTCTAACAAAGTGATAATCGATTTCCACGTGCTTAGTTCTGGCATGAAAGACGGGATTGGCGGCGAGATAAGTGGCACCGAGATTGTCACACCATAGGTGAGCTGGTTTGCCTGAGTCGAGTCCGAGCTCACGAAGAAGAGAAATAACCCAGGTGACCTCCGCGGAAACATCAACTAAGCCTTTATACTCAGCTTCTGTAGATGACCTGGCCACAGTGCGCTGCTTGCGAGATAGCCAGGAGATAAGATTGGAACCATAGAACACCGCATAACCACTGGTTGATTTTCTGTCAACAGGACATCCTGCCCAATCGGAGTCAGAGTAAGCATGCAACTGTGTTGAAGAAGACGCAGACCAAATAGTTGAGTGCCATTAACATAACGTAAAACCCTCTTCAAAAGACACTAGTGTTCTGCAGTCGGAGCGTGCATGAACTGGCAAAGGCGGTTGACTGCATAGGAAAGATCCGGCCTAGTGATGGTGAGATACTGTAGTGCACCAACAATGTGACGGTATTGAGTGGGATTGTCAAAGACTTCATCTGTCGGAGTAACCGGTTGAGTAGTGGCAGCAGGAGTAGCAAGTGATTTACACTCCAGCATGCCAGCTCGGGATAAGATATCTTTCATATAACGACGTTGTGATAGCAACACCCCTTGTGAGTCAAAAATTGTCTCAATGCCCAAAAAGAAACTCGGAACACCTAAGTCTCTGATTTTGAAAGTGGCAGAAAGTCTCTTGAGTAATTTGTCAATTAATGAACTGTCGTTACCCAACATTATAATGTCATCAACATAGACTAGTAAGTAGACTCTGGAGGTGCCAGTTATGTGATAAAAAAGTGATACGTCAGTTTTGGATGACGAGAACCCTTCAGAACAGAGAAAGTCATGTAGCCGTTTGAACCATGCCCGCGGCGCTTGTTTGAGACCGTAGAGAGACCGTTGTAGATGACAAACATGAGATGGATGAATAGGATCCTCATAACCTGGTGGTTGTTTCATGTATCCTGTCTCAGAGAGGTGTCCATTTAAAAAGGCGTTATGGACATCCAGCTGGCGCATAGTCCAATTGTTCGAGACAACAAGAGAAAATAGTAGGCGAGGAATCCAACGGAATCACTATCTTGGACAGGAATATGAGTTTTCTTTTTGTAATGATTGAACTTAAACAATAAATCTTCTAAGTTGCCTACATACTCCAACGAAGGAGATCAAGTTAAACGTAGTTCAAATAACTTTTTGAATGGTTAATGCGATTAGGAAACGATTTTGAATTTCACCAAACAATTACAAGAGAGTTAGAGTCCATATAGTACAGGTAACTAATAACTCTCCTACTCTATAGGCTAACCTATTAGACTAAGTTACAGCCATAGAAAACTACAAGCATACAATAGTAAATAATAATAATAATAAATGTTACACAATATAACATAACTCACAAATGCCATACCCAATTTAAACTCTTGTGAGCCAGGAGCTCACCGTACGCAGTTTAGACTCATGCGGGTCAGGAGTGTCTATGACTTGGGTCCACCCATAGACAAGCGAGATGTTTAGTAGTTTAACCACGTGCAACATTTTTGTGGATTTTAACATTCATCAAAGTATCATGGCCATGTGATCACCCTCTAAATCTTGTGGCGCCTCCATGTCTTGACCATTTTCGTATGTAGCATAACTTGATTCCATACTTTCTTCATCTTCTTCTTGCATAGAAGTGTGCATGATAGTCTTTGGCCGAACCTTTAAAACTTCGCCACACGAAACATTGGCATTGCCTTCTCGTCTCATATGAGAAGGGACTACACTCTTGATTTCCTTTGATGGTTTTACGCCAAGAGGGGACTTGGTATACTTCTTAATGATAGAGGCATGTCCAAGTCTCTCATGCGCAGACTTCCTCTTGGTTTCCTCATGACTTTCCCCCAACCTATTAAAAACTGATTGTCGTGACTTCACCTTACCAATCCTATCAAAAACAGATTGTTTCTTATCTTGACTTTGCTCCTCAATAGTGATGCAGTTACTTGCAGCTCGATTTATGAATATCTTCACGGGTTTCGGTGGAACATACCCCAACCCCTTATGTGTATGAACTTCCTACTGTTTTGAAATCTCTTTGCCACCAGATTTTGAGATAAGTCTTCCCAACCTTTGTGGCTCCTTAGGATCATAACTAGACTTGGCTAGGAGTTTATAAGCATTTGGATCGAAGCCCTCAATGCGTTGTGTGGGTAATACTTGATTTGACTTATCACTGCTTCTATCTTCAAGCGACTCTTCTGCGTGGGCTTTAAGCGTGTCAACCCTTATAAGAGGAAGGACAAGTTCTTTGCTTGGTTGATGTCACTCAACAACTTGTTTTCCCTTCCATTTTGGGTCAGGCGGCGCATCAACTTCACTTTTGTCGATCTCTTCTACGACAATTTGCTTCTTCATGTAAAACTTCGCATAAGCAAAATAAGACTCAGCCTCGGTGAATGGGCTCTCATCAGCAGTAACCTTTTCCACGACTCCATTTTTCTCATACATCAAACATTAATGCCATGAAGATGGAATCACCCCATTCTCGTGTATCCATGGTTGTCCCAGTAGTAGGTTATAAGATGGTCTTGCATCTATAACATAACATAGTGTGCTTGAACTTAGCTTTCCAACTGTCAAATCAAGTCTTATGACACCCAATGCTCTTTGCCCCCCTAATTAAATCCCTGAATCATCAGGCGACTTTGGGCAAGATCATCTATAGAGAACCCAAGATCTTTCAAAGCTCGAAGCGACAAGATGTTGACAATTGACCCTTGATCAATTAGAATCCTTTTAAGTTTCTTCTCACATGCATAACCCTCAACAAACAATGGACGATTATGAGGTATACCACCAAGTAGCAAATCTTCATAGCTGAATATAATCTTAGCAGAATAAGAAGTAACCTTATACATTTGAACTTCCTCCCCTTCATCTTCTACATGGGACGAACATTCTCCTACTTCAACTGGTGCATCATTGATGTTCAAACATGAGCTAGATATGCTTACTTTTTCTAAATCGAACCCCTTCAGCATGTATTGAACTAGCATCATAGGGGTTCACAGTTTGTCAATATGCTTCTTCATCTTCGGCTTGTAAATAGGGCCTTTTGATGGATCTTTCTCAATCCAATTCTTTGCTACTTGCCTTGGCGATCTCACAGGGTTGACCACCTTCTTATGTGTAAAAGTCACCCAGTCACTGCTAGAGGTCTCATAAACTTGTTGCAACTTTGCCTGAGCAGCATGCTTAACGATGAACGAGAGTGGTCGCTTTTGTTCTCATCTTCTTCTTTTTCCAAAATCTTCCTCGAGAAGTGGAGCAAACCTTCCAAGTGATATCGTAATTTGATTTGTACTTGCAGTAGCATCAGCAAGTTCTATCTTTCCATTTCGAGCTAACGCCATAACTTTATCCTTGAAAACAAAGCACTTTTCAATAGGATGACTAATAAGGCGGTGATACTTTGTAGTAATTAGGGTCTTCAACTTTAGAGTCCTGTGATCCCGGAATTTACGCTCTATGTCGTGTCATATGTCAATGCATCCCGGCTCAAGATCAGTATACCACTGTGTAGACGTGACTCCATTCTATTACTGGTTTCCACATAGGCAATGGCTGAGATATCAGCAATTATGTGCTCTGGTGCTATAGTTTTGACATTTTTGATTGGTCATTTCATTGGTTGCTTTTCAATGTTTTCAACAGGTGGCGTTGGTATTGCCATCTGTGAGTCTAGTATTGCTATTGTTTTATGTAATTGTGTGCTCCTCCTCAGTTTTGGCACTTCTTTTGCAACAAGTATATTATTGACAAAAAAAAATCATTACAACAACACTAAAGAATCAATGTTGAATTATGAGTTTTCAAAAAAAAATGTTAGAATAATGAGAATGGATTTATTGAATTTCATATTTCTAAGTAGAGGGGATTGTGGTATGTCAAATAAATCCAACTATACTCTACAAAGAAATAAGATAATTAATAATTATGTGGATCATTCAATTTCATTTTATACACACAATAATTTCATTATAGAACCGCTAAAGTATCATTAGAAGTCAACTACATGATGATAATATACACTCAATACGTGGGACATAGTATTCAGTTTCATTTTATATATACTATATATGCTATTTTATACACATAATAGTTTTATTATAACACCACTAATGTATCATTTTAATTACACTAAAGTTTCATTTAATTTGATCGATAATATACACCAAATATGTGAGACATGTTACTCAGTTTCATTTTTTTAAAGGAAAAACTTAATGCATTAAATCCAACGAAAGAATGTTCAAAACAAATGAAGGTGGAGTGACATACCACTCACCAAGATCAGACATAGAAACAGCCTGCCTAGCAAATGCTAAAGTATCATTCTATACACAATGTACTTTCATTACATAAATACTAAAATATCATTTTATTTCAACTACAGTTTTATTTGACAATGTACACTAAATATGTGAGACATGTTACTCAGTTTTATTTTATACACACAGTAGTTCATTACATCAACACTAAAGTATCAATCTAATTCAACTACAACTTTATTTGACAATATACACATACAATATTGTATAGATATTACAATCATCTCATAGGTTTCAGAATGATTTATGACTGCATTACAGTATCACGTGTATATACATATAATGAAGCTTAAGCATATTTTTTTTTAGAATAAAAACTTACTGCATTGAATCAGAATTCAAAATGTTTACAAGAAACACTGGTGGAGAGTATAGCCACTCCCCGCAACTTGACTCAGAAACGACTTCCCGAGCAATAGCATGGGCAGCACGATTCGCAGATCGCCTAACAAAACGAAAAACCACATCATGTATCTGAGATGCGATTTCTTTTACATCACCAATAACTAGACCAAACGGGGAATTAAAAGAAGTAGACGATAAAGCATAAATTACAAGCTGGGAATCAGTCTCTACATCGACATCACCTAGCTCCAAATCCTTAACCCAACTTAGAGCTTCTCTAATGCATATAGCCTCAGCCTTTTTAACAATGAAATTGCCT
>CM008341.1:27603485-27613938 GCA_002525835.2 Ipomoea batatas | reverse complement strand
ATCACCTCTAAATCTTGTGGTGCCTCCATGTCTTGACCATTTTCATATGTAGCATAACTTGATTTCATACTTTCTTCATCTTCTTCTTGCATAGAAGTGTGCATGATAGTCTTTGGCCGAACCTTTAAAACTTCGCCACACGAAACATTGACATTGACTTCTCGTCTCATATGAGAAGGGACTGCATTCTTGATTTCCTTTGATGGATCTACGCCAAGAGGGGATGATAAACATAGTTTTATGCTTTAATTTAAGTAGTTTTTTATAGTATATTTATATTTATTATTTGTCATTTTATTTTATTTTAATATTTTTAGAATTCAAGAGTTGATTAGTTAGAATAAAAATTTTATGATAATTATTGGACATTATTAAGGTTTAGATTTTAGTTTTAATTATTGGTCCAAATAAGAGTTATATTTTAATTAGTGTTGGTTAATAACCCCTAACATCATAGCCCATTTCTTTATTTATTTAATAAAATTAGCCCAAGGTATATAATAACCTAATGATCTTACTAAATGAACAAAAAAAGGAATTCAAATGTTTTGTTAATTGGTTCTTGCGCAGCTTACGTACGTACGAGGAGCGACAGGGCAATACATACTTTGTCAAAATCGCAGCAAAAATTTTGACGGAAGCTTGTGTTAATCAGAGAAGATTTCGTCGGTCAGCAAGAGAATGGACGTCAAGGAATAATTTCACCATTCGGGCCTATTTTTGAGACGTTCAAATTAATTTTCAGATTAATTATTTTCCTCAATTTAAGAGTTTTTGTTGGGATTAGGGTGTATAAATAGTAATGAGTTCTTGTTGTTGAGGAATCAGACTAGCTGTGCATAATTTCATAGTTTCTACGATTTACACGTTTTTATTTTTTCTATTAAATTTTATGGTTCATGGCCCTGCGAGGCTAATTCTCTAAACTTGGTCAAGATTACATGAACCCTGGATCAATTTGTACTGTGAGATGGAATTAATTCTTTATATTGAATTCATCTTCATTTGAGTAATTGATATTTCTTGCGTTTTATTTTATATGACTATTCCAGTTAATTGCTAGGAGGCCTACTAGTTTAATTTCTTGAGCAGTTTATTGCTAGATTAGTTGACGATTCGTTTAATTGGTTTTCTAATTTGTGTAGCAATTGAGATTTGTTAATATGACGTTAGTATTAATTTAGTCCTAGGAGGAATATTAATATGAATTAAACATAACCGCATGTGTTTATGTTATTCAGTTTCGTTGATTTTCTCATTTTAATGCTGCTATCAAGTTAATATAAGTGCTTGTCTTGTGTTATTTGGTAGTTAGGGGTAGTTGATACCGCTTGCGTTTGATTACCTATGACTAAGGAAAACTGGAAATTAATTCCACAATGAACGCTCAGTTGTTATGAATTAACCGTGAATCTATTATCAGTTACTAAAATCCAGTGGTGAATGTTTTCTTAGACCAAGTGTTGAAAATTCATTTGATTTCATTAGTAAACTTCTATTCGGTTATTATCTTTCCTATTTTTCTTTATATAGGACTGTTTGCAGATCTTCAAAAGATTTAATTAAATAATATGTATAAAGATTCATTGTCAGCACGTCACAACGATAATATTTATTGCACGTTGCTTCAAATTGTACATCACAATCGTAAGTTTCACATACTTCATTGAGAAAATTAGATCTAATACTCAAAGATCCAAACTAGCATGTATTTGAGAAAGATTTATTTACATAAATTTCAACAAGATGAAATTTAGCATCTATAACTTTAGCATTCAAAGTTAATTTCAACTTCATTATTTTCCCTTCACTACATAGCTCATATATAGCCTTGATGTAATGCAAATTAATACAAATTTCATATTTATTCTCAAAAGAAATTCCCACTTATTTATAAAATGACAATTTAAATCAACACTATTATTGCACTACTTAAGCAATATCTATTGCAAGACTTTGATTGTTTAATAACATATTAAAGTCAACCTCATTTCAGGTGAGGATCAAGTAGCGCTTCACTAGCCTGCATGATCAACCCCCTACTTCTTAGATATTCCCAGGTCGAGTGGTGAAACCAAAGTTTACTTAAAAACCACATTCCTAGACAAAGTATTCAAGAATTGTGACTTTTCCAACATGCGAGCTCTTAGAAAATAGAGAAATATAATTACAAGTTATTCAAAAATAACCACTATTTAAGGGAATGTTAAACTCATCTTGCTCTTGTCAGATTGATATGTGGATCAATCTGGTTCAGCCATGTCCTCTACTAGTTTTGCCCTTGCGGTAGTAGCATTGAAATGCTCGGTATCCTTGCTTACCGCACATGAAGCATATTCCTTTGAGTTTCTTGATTTTTCCACTCCTTTTCTTCCTGTTATTTTTGACACTTTGACTTTCAGCATCAATTGCACCATATTTTTCTGACAGCATTTCCCAAATAACTTTTGCTGAGTCTTGTTTGACATAGATGTCAAACAATTTGCCATTCATTTGTGACAAAAGGTATCCTCTGACTGCCATATTGTCATCTGTAAATTGCACCATAGTTACACCCGGTTCTTGACCAGGAGTATAATTCGGCTCAAGACTGATTTCTCTTGGTTCTTGACTGCCATATTGTCATTTGTTCTAAGAGTATAACCATTCTTTGTGCCCACCGCCTGTAGTTTTTCCCATCTAGAGTAGTAATCTTGGATAAATCTGGTATGCCAGAAGGAGCCATCAATTCTAAACGTTGATTGTTGCTAAATTAAACGCTTTTAATTGTTGTAAATAAGAACGCAACGTCAATGGAGGTCGGTAGCTTTCAGGAAACAAGAAGAATAAGGGCGCAAGAAAGTCTGTTCCGTGTTATAATAACACTGTCTTAAAAGCGATTAATTTCCGGTGACGGTCATGGATGCTCTCGACTGGCTACATAGATTACATATTATATGCTCAAACAATAGAAGATAAGGAAGGCAGAGAAAAAGCTCAACTTTGTTGTGTCCTTATTCTAACGGAAAGGAGATCAATTTATAGTGTAAATGTCCAACAAAAAATTCCATGTAGACCACGCAATTATGGCAACCAACAGAAACATGCGCTATATTAGTGGAGTGTATCTTGAATAATCCCACGTATGCTGTCAACAACAAATAATAGTCTACATGGTTCCGAAAATCAAGGAGACAACAGCAAATAATATATATATATATATATATATATATATATATATATATATATATATATAAAGTGAATATATATATATATATCAAGTGATCAATACAATTTCATAACTGAAATTATTAAGATATTATAAAGTATAATAAAATCTACCCACGGAAATTTTATTATATTAATGTAAATAGTTATGATAAAATATCAAATCATATTTCTTAATTTACCTACAAGGATTAAGAAAATGAACGTGGTTTGATAGTTTTATCATAAAGTTGTACATGGATATAATTGAATAAAACTTTAACCCTCAGGCAAATTTTATGTCACTAGATTCTTCTATTAATTTGATAATTTTATCATAAAGTTGTAGATGGGTCTAATTGAATAAAACTTTAGCTCATAGACAAGTTTTATATCACTAGATTCTTCTATATATCAATTTGATAATAATTTTATCGTAACATTTTAGTTGAGTCTAATTGAATAAAACTTTAGCACGCATGCAAGTTTTATGTTACTAGATTCTTCTATTTGATTCTCATAAAGTCTCAGTTGAGTCTAATTGAATAAATCTTTAGTCTACAAGCACCTTTTATGTCACTTGATTCTTCTGTTTAAAATTGTTGATCAAAATAAAATTTTATCATAGCATTTTTTAGAAATTATAACTTTAAGGCCATTTATAATTCTATGTGGCATGGGTTGCATTGGCAACACATGTATTTTGTTAATCTCCAAAACTTTAGTAACTTGAAATTATTATTGTATGTGGCTTACTTGGTTTTTCAGCCTAACCACATTAGAGCTTTTTGAATTTTGGACATGATATACTTTTGGATCCTTATATTGGAAGTGCACATATCTAGCCAAATTTCAACTAAACCAATTTTAATTTGTTTAAGTAGTTGGAAATTGTGTTTGTTACATTTACATACTAAGTATGTCCAACTATGGTGGGGAATTCTAATCCTTGTTAAATTAGTTGGACTTGAGGATCATTAGTGTGTATATCATTTATTAATGTTCAAGAATGACTTTATTTGTGGGTGAGTAATGGTTTAGCCAATGAGAGTGATCATTTGGAAATGTCATTAAGATGTTCCACTGCAATGATAAGACAACATGCCTTGTTATTATAAATTTAATAGTTCACATTATTGAATCACAAGTTGTGCAACATATATATGAAAAATGTTATAACAACATTAAGATGTTTATAATAACAAAGACATTGAGTTATGGTGAACTATTGATAAGCGCCAAATGTGTACCATTTTAGAAGCACAATTGTTTCATGGTCATGTGTATTTGAGCTTGTATTGTGTTAAAAATAAGACAAATGGGTGTGATATGTCATATGATGTTGTATATTGAGTAGGGGGAAGCATATTGTGATGTCTTGCAAGGATTAAGGGCCAAGATGGATGAAGAAGAGGAGATAAGCTCATAATTGCACTCAAGGAGAGGCCACAAGAGATCCACGATAGTGGATGCGTCGTGGTTGAAGAACATAACGTGACTTTGAAGGCTGTGCATAAGTGACCCGAACCGCGCCACGATCCACAATCGTGGATTGTTCGTGGTCTGGGACATTTTCCTAGGCGTGAAAGATTAAAGTTTAAAGGGTCCTTCGTTGAAGACATTCCATGTTTTAGTTTAGTTTTTGCTCCTAGATTGTAGAGAGGGAAAGTGTAGAACATTAGAGAGAAGAAGTAGAGACATTGATGATTTCTTGGAGCATTTGAAGATTGCATCTTGAATTGAACTTCTATTTGGTATATCTTTACTTAATTGCAATTTAATTTCAGCCCTCATTTACTTTCATTATCTTGTGATCTTTGATTGAAAGTAGAATTAGGTCTTGAAGCCACCATTATTATAAGTGGCTAATTTGATTAGGATTGGATTAGAATTCTTAAAGGCTCTTTCATTCTAGCTCCTAATTTCCTAATTGAATTGATTTGGTGCATTTATGAAGTTGCTAAGCATTCTTTGTTAGATCCTAATGTATTGGTGGACACAATAGGTTAGGAGTTTAAGATTGGAAGGTTAGCTAGAGATCGTGACTTTGCAATAGTCTTGCTTGCTTGCAATTCCTGCCTTACGATCCGAGAGGGCTAGGTCCCGAAGGGGAGGGTAGACCAAGTGTTTGATAAAATGCCCTAGCCGAATGAAGACATAGGAGTCTAAGTCCTACATGAATTAGTGATGGTGCCTTAATTCTCCCTTAGAACTTCTCATGCATTTAATCAATTCTACTTTAGAAAAGTGAATGCAAAGCCTCAGAATGCCAATCCGATCCTCTTTACATACCTTGCTAGTTATTGTTTTCATTACTTCCTTTAATTGCAAACCTTAAATCACTACAATGATACACTTACACCTAGTGAATTCTTGTCAGTGTATCTCTTGTAAAAGCACTCAAATCTCACAAATTTGCATCCGTGAGAGACGATACAAACCCGGGGTGTAATCCCAAATCAATCTTTAACCTCTTGTCAACTATCTTGAGTTTGATTCTTTAGCATTATTAGAGTCTTTAGTCTCATCAATTTGATCCTAGGTTATTAAGATTTGAAAAGACTCAAGATCAAATTCAATGTTTAGAAACATAAAACAAGCAAAGACTCGTGATATTGGTTCATATGGATGAATCTCGAAGATCTTGGGATATGTTGACACGATATATGTTGTTTCATAATGTTCAATTCACCAAATCCTCATTAGTGCTATCTATCATGAAAGTTGGGATTCATTTTCTGTTTTGGAGAATGTTTTTAAGGTATATGTTTAATGTTCCATTTGTGGGCTTAGACTTGTGGATTTGTTATCTAAAGTCGTTGGAATATGGACTACTCAATTACTATCTTTGGCTAAGATTAATTAGAGTGGGAGTGGCAGACAGATGTGTCAACTCCGAAAACTTAGCCATCATATCATAGATAATATTAAAGATAATGATAAGCTAGTCATGCTTATAAGAATATTAGGGATCATGCAGGGTACATGGAACTTATTATGTGAGTATATTGTACGTATATTTTGTCACTTCTATGTAATATGGATGGTTTCTCATATGGTTATGCGCATATTTATTTGAGAAACATCCTCAAGGTTGGACTAAGAATAAACTTAGGGTTTATTCATAATAAAGGACCTGTGTTTGGAATCAAAATGCATGTGATGCATAGATGGTATTACTCACACTTTAATTTAGATGACATGCCACTATGATTCATGTTTTTTTTTTTTATCTTCAATGAAGGTTAGTTGTGCCGATACTTGCACCAAATGAAAAATTATTTTCCATTAATGTTGTACAAATCAAGTGGTGCAAGTTTATTAGGCAACTTT
The DNA here is from genome assembly GCA_002525835.2 of Ipomoea batatas. Classification (NCBI taxonomy): domain Eukaryota; kingdom Viridiplantae; phylum Streptophyta; class Magnoliopsida; order Solanales; family Convolvulaceae; genus Ipomoea; species Ipomoea batatas. The sequence continues at coordinate 27,607,419 of CM008341.1, read as the reverse complement.
AGCCATTGTTGCAATAATTAGTTTTTGATAACTAATTACAATCAAGAATGAACATAAGGTTTATTCATTAAGTTTTATACCACATAAGGTACTTAGAGAACAAGTTACATTGTAATCATAAGTGGATAATACTCACATTACGAGGAACTATCTCTATGGTTCATGGTTTTTTCTTCTTTGAGTTAATACTTGCACTAAGTGCGAAAATGTAACATTTTGCATTACATTATGTCACTATTAAGTGATTCAAGTTAATAGGTGATTTATGGTCATTATGTTGTGGTTTGAAACAGAAGTAAAGGTTTCCATTACTTAGCCTATAATGACGGTATGTAGGAGGATTTCAGCATGGTCCTTCCATTGCAGTGTCAGTACTACACCATCTAGTTATTACAACAGATTAGTGGTAGACAACAAACTTTAATCCATTGGAGTTTTTGAGGCAATATTGCAATGAAGGTATCAACTATATATGGCTGTAGGTATGCTTGATCCTATGCTCCCGTTATTGAGGTTAGATTATATATGAAACATGTCTATTTTATTTGTATATTACTAACAGTATGCACTTCTTTTTCCTTAAAACTGGACCCACAAAAAAATTTAAACTTGCAGGTAAAAAAACACTTAAAAAAAAACCTCTCTGTGAAAATTATACTATTGACCAGGGTCTACCTTGCACTGTGGACCCTGGTCCAAAAATAACCTTAACATTTTGTACATGCAGTTGAAACATTATGTACCTGCAGTTACGATCAAAACAATTGACTGAATCCCGGGAAACCATTTCACAGAAGTTCATGGGAACCACAAGTTATGCCCCATTGCTCTCCCACTCGTTCAACAAGTCGTTGTATTCTGCAGGTTCATTTTCAAAAGTACTATCGATCGCTGGGTTTTGATCTCTAGAAAGATTTAACATGCTTTCTACATCTTCCTCTGAGATTATCATCTCACCACTTCTAATTTAAGTGCATGAAATCAAATCTTTCAACAAGATATCTAGTTAATCTACCATCCCACTAAGATATCTTCATGTTTAACATTGCCTCAAACCCCACGTCTTCTACATCTTCTCTTTGTTCATGGTGAGGGAGGAAAAGAGTTTAGGGGACATCCTTGTTAATAGATATCCACTGTCAGCAATTATGTGCTATGGTGCTACAGTTTTGATATTTTTGATTGATCATTTCATTGGTTGCTTTTCTGTTTGATCTTTGCACTTGGTGACCCTTTTTGTAAATTGTGTACCCAAATCCTTTTCAACGTTTTCAACAGGTGGCGTTGGAGTCTAGTATTGCTATTGTTTTATGTAATTGAGTATATTATTGACAAACAAACAAAAAATTCATCACAACAGCACTAAAGAATCAATGTTGAATAATGAGTTTTCAAAAAAAAAAAATGTTAGAATAATGAGAATGGATTTATTGAATTTCATATTTCTAAGTACGGGGTTGGGGTATGCCAAATAAATTTAACTATGCTCTACAAAGAAATAAGATAATTAATAACTATGTGGATCATTCAATTTCATTTTATACACACAATAGTTTCATTATAGAACCGCTAAAGTATCATCATTAGAAAGTCAACTAGATGTTCATTTTATATACTATATATGCTATTTTATACACACAGTGATTTTATTATAACACCACTAATGTATCATTTTAATTACACTACAGTTTCATTTGATCGATAATATACACCAAATATGTGAGACATGCTACTCAGTTTCATTTTTTTAAAGGAAAAACTTAATGCATTAAATCCAACAAAAGAATGTTCAAAACAAATGAAGGTGGAGTGGCATACCACTCACCAAGATCAGAGACACAGTCTCCCTAGCAAATGCTAAAGTATCATTCTATACACAATGCACTTTCATTACATAAATACTAAAATATCATTTTGTTTCAACTACAGTTTTATTTGACAATGTACACTAAATATGTGAGACATGTTGTTCAGTTTTGTTTTATACACATAGTAGTTTCATTACATCAACACTAAAGTATCAATCTAATTCAACTAAAACTTTATTTGACAATATACACATACAATATTGTATAGATATTACAATGTATCTTATAGGTTTAGAATGATTTATGACTGCATTACAGTATCACGTGTATATACATATAATGAAGCTTAAGCATATTAAACCTTTTTTTTTTTTTTTTGAAAATAAAGCATATTAAACCTTACTACATTGTAATGAACGTTTCTACATTTCATTAGCATTTTGCAAAACATTGTTTTTGTTTTTTGAATACATTTTAGTATGGAATGAAGCATTGCCAACTGGATAACAATATTATCACCTTTAATTTAATGAAGTTTTTAGCTAGCAACAATGGCGTCGAAAAGAGAAGATCACAACTAGTCTAAAGTTCGGAGACGTAACAATGACACTCTGGAAAGGTAATGAAGCCAAAAGCTTGCTTTTCGTTTTTATATTTAAAAAATTGACACGCCACAAATGCACGATTGGATGAACGTAGCTGCGACCGTTTCTTTTCATTAAAAGAAATAATACCATTTTGGACGATGGTCCACCATATAATAATTATGTACCTTCAATTTATTTGTCAATACATAATTTGTTAACTTAAAGCACATAATATGCTAATTGCATGTACATAATTTGAATGTCGTTTTAAACCAAAATCCACAATATAAGATAAACCCTAGTCCATGGTATAATTTGCGTATTATTACAAGTGTAAAGGCAAAAAATTAACAATATTTTTAGAATGGAGAGAAGTACATACATGCAATTAGGGACAAAAATGTAATACCTCAAGGAATGTGACATAAGGCCACAACCCACAATCTCCTATATCTGCACTTATGTGATTGCATATCCACACAAACTCACAACAATCATCATTTTCTTCATCACAATAATGAATAATATATCTGAAGGACAAGTAAATGTATATGACACAAAATTATTCTCTGATTTCAGCGTCTTCCATCATTTCATACATTATCTGTCACAGAAAATAAAAACAAAAGCCGAATGACACACTCCTGTTTCTAAAACTATATGCAAATATTTTGATTTGATGAATATAAGAATCACAAAACTTCCATGTCTTTTCTTGTTCAAAACACCGTATAGAAAACACGCTGATTGTATAAAGTCCGCACAATAAACAGGGCATTATATCTCAGTAAATCCTTTCAGTTTTCTCTTCAGCCAATCAGCATGTCTATATAATAATTAACAGCACTAAGCACAACTTTACAAATCCAAAACGCCACCTGCAAAACAACTACAATAATGTTTAATAAAGAAAAAGGTTAGGCACTTTATACTATGAGAAGAACCTGTAAAACTAAATATAGAATTTCCGGTAACCCCAGCCAAGATGCTTGAGTATACAAACTTGTAACCACAAGGTCATGAGTTTAAATCTCAGCTCTCTTAGTTTGAGCCAGTCAGCTATAGTGCCTCCTTGCAGTCTTGGTCCCGTAGTCACAAGGCGGCGGGGTTTACCCAGTACACGCCCTCGGGTAGTGGCTGGGATTTCCTTGACGGGGTTTACCCAGTACACTCCCATGCGCTCAGGTAGTGACTTGGGTATCTCTCGTCACCCAAAAAATATAGAAGTTACTATGAAACATCTGATAGCTTATGAGCTTTAACTTCCCTGATTAGAGCATGGCAACAATTAAAATTTCATTATTTACCTCGGCATCTTTTCTTAACTCGTTGTTCATCATGTCAACCCATAAATAGTGAAGTCAACAATCGTCAAGTGAGTACTCTGCCAAAGCAAACAATAGCCTACTTCTGTAGGTATATTGAGAGGACAACCCCTATCTGATGACCAAATAAGATTCCAGGGATAGCACTATTTAACTGCAGAATTTACTGATGCTGCTGAGGCTTCGGCAATCAAAAAGGCAGGTTGACGAGCTT
>CM008341.1:27582912-27594900 GCA_002525835.2 Ipomoea batatas | reverse complement strand
TTGTTGGGTATTTTACCATGTCTTTGGAGTATTTATTCATGTCGTTTGTTGGGTATTTTATACCATATCTTGGAGCATTGATTCTTGTCTTTGGTTTCTCTTTTTGGACTCTTGGTTTATTTAATTCCTTGAATTCATTACCTGGGAGTTGGTTTGTGTTCATAGTTGAGATGAACACTTTGTTTGGTTGTTTTGGGTTGAGGTTGGAATATGAGTTTGTGATGGTGGTTTTGTTGGTATCGTTTGGAGGTTGTTGGTTGGTTTGACTGTGCTACTATTGACTATTGACTTCTGACTTTGGACTTTGGTCCCTGTGATTGGGTTGATTACCCCTGTGATTGGACTTCGGTCCCTGTGATTGGACTTCGGTCCCTGTGATTGGACTACGGTCCCTGTGATTGGACTTCGGTCCCTGTGATTGGGCTCATCACCCCTGTGTACCGGATTTCCGGGTTCTGACTCTTGACTTCTGACTTCTGACTATGTGATTGACTTGGCATGATGGTTGGTTTGAGGGTTTGGAGGTTGGAGTTGGGATTCTTTCTTGGTGGGTTGTTTGTGAGTCCTTGTGTTATTCGGTTGATATCTTGTGTTTCTCGTTGAGGTTGGTTGGTTCCTTTTGGATTGTTGTTCAGTTGGTATCTCGGTTATGGTTCCTTGTTGTATTATGCTTCGTTTTTGGATATTGGCTTTGTTTGACTGAGTCTTGGTTTATGATTCGTTCAGCTTATTATTGTTGAGTATCTGTTTTGAACTATTGAACAGTTTGTTGGTGTTTATATTCTATATGGGTGTGTAAACCTATTTACAAGCTTATGTATATCTATATCTCCTTGCGGGTGTGAATGGTGGTTACTTAGCAGTCTTTTGCTAATGGTTCTTTGCGTGTTTTCCAGGTATGGATTAAGTCTGAGCGCGAGCGCGTTAGAGCTGATCTTATGAGGACGCTTAGACTTAGTTTTATGATGTTTAGATGTTGGTTTGTGGGCCTGTGTGCCTTTAGAGATTTTATATACTCTTGACTAGTATTCGGTTCTTGTTAAACATGAATTGAGGACTTATATCATTTATGCATGACAGTTAGTTCGATTCTTATGGTTAGCCTGTGCATCTAGGCTGTGTTTTCTACCTAGATGTGGCATGACGCCCTTAAGTTTTAAATTCGCTTCCGCTATGTTATGTTGTTGGTTGAGATAGGCAGCTGTTGTGTTGAGATTTATCTATCTCAGCTTGTTTGAGGTTGGGGTGTCACAATTATCTATAATACACAGAACGTTTGTCTAGAATACACAGAATGTTTGCCCAGAATACACAGAATATTGACACAAAATACACAGATGTTAGTGGATGCGAATGACTCCAAGGAATTCATTATCTATAATACACATAATCATTATATAGAATACACAGAACGTTTGCCTAGAATACATAGAATGTTTGCCTATAATACATAGAATATTGACGCAAAATACACAGAACTCATCCTCCTAACATTCGAATGCACAAACACATCACAACTTGTGTTAATAACATGAATACACATAATATTTACACAAAATACACAGAATTCATCCTCCTAAACATTCGAATGCACAAACACATCACAACATGTTTTACTAACATGAAATCACAACATGTGTTACTAACATGAATACACATAACGGTTGCCTATAATACATAGAACGGTTGCCTATAATACACAGAATGATTGCCTGGAATACACAGAATATTAACATAAATACAGAGACCGGCCGAAAAGGGAAACGTGATTTCCAAAAAAAATGGACGATTAGTTTACAATGCTCAAAACGACGTCGTTTAGGTACGTGGTGCACATTGCCATGTGCACCGTGGTGCACAGTATAATTTGCCGATTGAGTCTTACTAGTGGCAGTATGAGAGTAACCTCTCAAAATGAGGGGCTCCTTGTGGACAGTGAGTAAAAGTCTAATCTCTGTTGGTTAGTTGAGTCATCATGGGTGTAGGGGCGCTTGGGTTGGGCGATTCCACCATTGTCACGACAATTTATATCGTGGACCAGGGTTCACATAGCATTGTGGACTCTAGATAAAAACGATGTCGTTTTGATAATTGTTTTTGTAGTTTCCCGTTTATCATATTTCAACACAAATTTTAATTTATTCTAAGTACATAATCAATACTCTTAGGGGGTGTTTGGTTCACGGAATGTTATATTACCCTAAGAAATATTAGATTATTGGGAATGTTAGATTCATGTGTTTCGTTTAAAATTGAGGTATGTAATATAAATTTGTTTTGTTGAAGAGTTATATAGTAAAATATAGATGTAAATGATTTAAAATTAATTAACTAAGAGCTTTTGTTTTCAAAAAATTAACTAAGAGCTTGAACAATAATTAATTAAGACAATGGATTAAAATGACAAAATTAGTAATAAGACAAGGGAATGTGAGAATACCTAAGAAAGGGATGATATCTAAAAACCTTATTATGTGGAGGTTATGTTACATTTCTTGTGGAAATTGCATAACTTGAACCAAACATTCGAATCTTATATTTCCATACAAATATAACCTTAGTTATCTACTTATCTTATATAACTTGAACCAAATGCCCCATTTTAAGATACAAAATTTCATAAAACGGGACACAAAAACTCACAACACAAGACACATACACATGTTATATATTTACTAATTCTCAAATCTAATTTGTGTAGATAATTTATGTCCTAAGGCACATAATTTCATAATACAATACATAAATTCGTAAAACAAGACACATAATATGTTGTGTGTTAGGAACGCTTTGTACTTAGATTCTGATTATACCAAACTTAGGAGTTTAGACCCCAAATTCGTCTATCTGGTCGAGCTCTTGAATTAAACGATTCGTTACCCGAATCGATAACCAAAAGAGAAGACAACATGTTCTCGTAGACATCAACTCGTGCTTACCTCTTTTAACCCGAGTTGATAACTCTCAACAATTCGACATTAAGAACCAATTATAGAAGAACGAAGACTTGAAGACCAGAAGACAAAGGCTAAGAGGTTGCTGAATAGTCGAACCATGGAAGGGTCTACCTCTTGAGTTTATCAAGGTCGAATGATAAAGAACGATCATTCGAGGAGTTATGGGACGAATGATAAAGTCAATTATTCGTAGTTGAGCACCAAAGGCACGAGTCGTTACACGATTTGACTGGACAAGCCATAAACATTCTCTGAGCGATTCTTTATCCGAAGCCTTGAGTTTGGGATGATTTGTCCTAGACAAACCGGGTCCTAGGTAGTAGGTACAGTACCCAAAGTCAACTTTCAATAAATGTCATGTCCTTTTGTGCAGAACTATAGGACAAAAAGTCTGCATGCCTTAAGGATAAAACGACTAGAAAGTACTGATACACACATGTGCTCATCAATACCCAACAGTTATTACACACTGATTAATGGTGGATTGAAATTTGTCTTCCCTCCAACAGGACAAAATTCCTCACCTATAAATACCCCTTCCCATTCAGAAGAAGGTGTTGGTTATTCTAAGAAGATACAAGCTTTCAAAAAGTTTAAGTTTACAAGTAATAAGCGATCATTGATTGAGAAGAGAGATTAAACTTCAAAGTTCACATCTAGAACTCAAAGAAATCTTGAGCTGCTTCAACGATCATATTCAGATTCATCCACGCCAAGATTTCAGTTGGAGAAAAGAATAAACCATTTCTTCAAACAACACTCTCTACTTGGAGAAGTAGAAAGAGGCGGAGTAAACTCAAGGAGTAAAAAAACCTGTGGTGCAAGTTTGCGGTCCGACTTTGTGATCAAGGAGGCAAACTTGGTGGTGACATTATACTAAAGAGTGATTAGTGCAATCCTTCACGAGTTGTGAAGAAGAGTAGACTAGGCTTCGTTAACAGCCGAACCACTATAAAAACTCTCTCTCTCTCTCTCTCTACTTACCAACATTACTTATTGCTTACATCTTATCATATCGCCAAGCTATAACATTTTACGTAAACAGTCAAATGTGCAAAGTTGATTTAAAAGAGACCAAGTTGTTACACATTTTGCTGCATAAATATTACTCTAACTGAATCCATACTCATATCTCTTAAGAAAGAGTATTGGATTGTGAAGAATTTTTCAAAACGCTTGTGAGTGTATTCACCCCCTCTAGACTCACACTCCTATTAATTCGGGACTAACAAGTGGTATCAGATCGGTTTCCTTGACCGGTAAACACTCTGTGCGTGCTACCTAGAGATCTCATTTCCGAAATTCAAAAAATCTCATTTTACTTTGGACAATCATTTTCTCAAAATGGATCATCATCATCATTCTAGGCATCTTATGTTTAAATTGTCGAAATTTGACGACTGGAAGGTACGAATGCATGCACATCTCTTTGCAATACACGATGAAATGTGGGACGTCATCACTGATGGTCCCATACAAATCTTGATCGTTAACGCTAACCGAGTAGCAGAAGGAGAAGGCACACTTGAACTCATCGCCAAAACAAAATCTGCTTACACAACTGAAGAAAGAACTCACAGCAATTTGGATAGTATTGCACGGGATATTCTCTACAAGACTCTTGGCGAGACGTTTCCAAGAGTGAGAAAGTGCAAGGCTGCAAAGGAGATGTGGGAGACTCTCATGCTCATAGGCAAAGGAGATAAGTAAAAAAAGGAGAGCAAGCTCACCATTGCCACGAAAACGTTCGAGGACTTTAAGATCGAAGCAACCGAGTCCAGCGCGGAAATGGAAACCAGATTTATGAAGTTGCTAAGTGAGGTGGCTGATTTAGGCAAAGAGCCGACACAGAAGGAGATCAATCTAAAGATTCTCGACACACATGGGAAATGAAGGTCATAGCCATGAGAGATCATCGAGATCTCAAGGTCACTCACACCACGCAAATCTTCAACGACTTGAAGGCATATGAGTTCGAGCGTGAATCCATACACGAAGCAGAACCCGAGACAAGGAATGTGGCACTGGTGGTAAGTTAACAACCATCCACATCGTCAAGGTTGAGTTCTAACCCTGCTGAATTTTTATCTAATGAACAATTTGCCTTGTTTATTAGGAAGTTCAAAAGATTCATGAGGAAGAATCAATTTCAAGATAACCCGGCCACACCGAGTTCATTTGGCCGGAAGAACAATGAAATGTTGAATCCATCAAGGATTCGTGAACACAAAGAGTCACAGATGCTATGCTACAACTGCCGAAAGCATGGACACTTCAAGGTTGAATGTCCCCCTCCCCAGTGGTTCGCAAGTACCAGGACCAAGCAAAAGGATTTGGTATTCAAAATAGCACGAGGAATGCACCCGATAAGACAAGTGGCCATAGCACCAATCATTCGGGTGGTCACCAAAAGAGTGATTGTCGAAGGAAGCCACTAGCTGTTGAAGAGGCAAAAAAGAAGACCGCAGCCGAGCCATGCACTTCCAGTTCGAGCTCAAACAACGAGAGCTCAGGAGATGAGAAGGGACTCATCTGTCTTTATAGTCAAGAGGAATCAGACGAAGACATATGCCTCATGGAAAATGACGAGGAGGTAAACTCTCAAGACTCCTCTACTGAATGCACTCACTTTAAATTGAAGGAAGAGAATGCTCGACTTTTGGCTGAACGAAAGGATCTCAAGAGCATTGTGCTAAAATATAATGAAATGTTAAGCACGATGAGTCAGTTTGAGAAGCAAATTTTCTTACTCAAAGAGGAGTGCAAAGCAAGAGAGGTGCTAGAGCAAAATTTGCGTAAGGTCATAACGACATTTACTAATTCGTCTAAAATAATAGATCGAATGGTAGATGATCAAAGGCCATATCACTACAAAACAATGCGAAAATAGCGACGGATTCATTCCATTGCTACTTTAACGACGGAATAGCGACGGATTAGTGACAAAATTATTTTTTTTTTCAAAAAATCGACAGTTAGCGACGGATTTACGACGAAACTTTGCGACGAAATAATTTTATCATTAAATACGTAGCTAATATTAGTGGTAAATGGTCGTGAAAAAAATTGAGACTGATTAGCGACGGAAATAATTACGTGGATTTATTTTTTTTACAAAGTAGTGACGGATATTTGTTTTCGTTGCTACCTAGCGACGGATTCGTATCCGTCGCTAATTATAAAAGACAATATATATTTTGTATATAATATAGCGACGGAAATTAGAGTCCGTCGCTAAATTTAGTGACGGATCCTAAAGCCGTCGCTAGAGTTTTATGACCGCGTTTATTAAACTTCTAAAAAATGGAGCGGGAATTTTTTTAATGAAATTTAGTGACGGAAATTTGAATCCGTCGCTAAATCTAGCGACAAATTCAAATTCCATCACTAGAACATCACGGTCAGAATTTTTTTTAATAGAGTAGCGACGGAATTTGAATCCATCACTAGATTAATAAGGCCATAATTTTTTTGTTGGAATGTAGCGACGAAATTTATCCATTGCTAATTCAAGTAGTGTTATGACGCGGTTTATTAATACGGAAGCTGGAAATTTTTTTACTAAAACGTAACGACGGAATTTTGAATTCGTTGCTATATTAGCGGAGGATTCAAAATTCCGTCGCTAAATGTATATAATATATAAAAACAACTCCCAGGCTTATGCTTAACCTAGGCCAAATAGATTCCCTAAATCCCAATTTCCCTTTCTGCTCTCTGACGTCTGTCTCTCGTTCTCCCATCGACGTCCGCCGGCCACTTCGCCTCTACATCGACGACGACCGACACTTTGCCTTTGCATCGCGCTGCTCTCCGCCGAACCAGACTAGCTCCTCCGTCGCAATCCGTGCCTCCATCACCGCCTAGCTCCACCCTCAACAGATTTAACGACACCCTCAACGATAGCCTCAGTTTCAGACCCCTAGTCGTCACTTCAGAGGTATTTATCTGCACTGAAAATGTCTAGCCTTCTGAAAACTAGTCCTCCACAATTAGTTTATACGGAGTACTAAAAATCATAGCTTAAATCGATTTGAAATAAATTTTAGGTCCTTCAATCCTCCACGAACTCACAAAGGTATGCTCTAATCCTCCACTCTTCTTCGAAATATATCTGTATTGTTTGTGTTGGGATTTCAAATTTTGTGTTGGGTATGTTTGTGTAGATCGAGTTACACATGTTTGTGTCGAAAAACTTAATATTCCTTGAATGCTAACTAATGCTTCCTATTCCTTGAATGTTACCATCAGTCAAGGTTTGAAAAGTGAAACAACTAACATAGTTTTGATCTAATTCTGAACCTATCTGTCTTTTAGGGCCAAAACCAAGAATGGGTTATGATGTTGAGGTTTTGTTTTAGTGGTGAGGTGTGTAATGAATGTGATAAAATGAAGAGTCAAGACTCCCCGAGTGTCGTGTCTCTCAAGGATGACAAATTGGAGCGAATTAGTGTTGACATTAAGGATGTTAAGAGGTAAGAGTTACAAGGATTACTAACAGTCATTTAGATGATATGTTGGGGTTTGAGAACAAGATTAAACTAAACAATATAAAGGGGATGAAGAGGATGCATGCCATAGCTAAACCAAACGATTGATTATCATGTGAAGCTTGGAAATGGGTTTCGGGATTAAACTAGGGAGTCACGGTATTTGTACCGAGTGGCGTCACACTTAGACTCGCAATCCTCATTCGGTTGAGGAATTTTATCGAACACCTTGCATACCTCTCCTCCTGGACCTTGTCCTTTCGGACTAAGGGCAGGGATGTAGATGAGTTGGACTCGTGAGAGTCCGCTATCGCGCACACTCTCACTTAGGGATGGCAACGGGGCGGGGCGGGGACACTCCCCGTCCCCGAATCCCCGACCCCATCCCCGTCCCCGTCCCCATCCCAGTCCCCGGCGGGGAATGGAAAATAGTCCCTATCCCTGTCCCCGCGGGAAATTAGGCGGGGACGGAGATTCCTCGTCCCCGGTCAATTCTTACTCAACATCTCAAATTAGTGCAATTTTAATTTTAAAAACAATGATTTTAGACATATTTTGAGCATTCTTGAACTTTATAATGTTGTGCTACAAGATACATCTTTCGTATATGAATATTCTATGACTGCAAACATTATTTTATAATTAGTTCACTTTAGCAATTTCAATTATAGTACTTGAAGAGTTGATTAATATTGATCTTTCAACAATGCTTTGTTAATTTCACTATTCTGGGAATATGATGCTTTTACTACGAACAGTTTGGATTCATTAATTTAATTCGCCCATTGATTATGCTTTATCTTGTGATTTTATACTTAGATTAATTGTATTGATTTTTGGCTAGTTTTGGCATAATTAGTTCGTTGAGGGAATTATTTATTTAGTTCTATTTCGGGTAGTAGTTATTGATTCATGTCCGTAGACTTTTTCAATTTAATTGTTATTAAACGTCCTAGTTCTTTTTAATTGTTACCTGCCTAAGTTTTGATTCAATTATTTTACGTTTGAGTTTATTATTCTTACCTTCAATATTAGTTCTGAGCGTTCTAAAATGTAAGTTAGTCGTTCTATTCTCAAGTCCTTAACTTGCATTATTTAAATTGCATAGTATCAATTCCTTGTGGGTTCGACCCTTGCTTTGCACGCTATCACTACAATTGACTCGTGCACTTGCGAGGACTATATTAAAATTGTCCATCAATTTTTAGCGCGGGGATTTATATATTGTGCAATTTCTTTTGTTTTTTTTTCTCTTACTTTGCTTAATATTTTGCTTTCAAAAAAAATAATTAAAAAAGTGCTTTTAGTATTTGTTTAATTTTTCTCTATTTTCTTTTTACTCTAAATTGGATATTTTATTTGTTCGTTTGTTAGTTTATTTGTGTTTTTTTTATGCAAGGTCGTCGTTTTTTAAAACCTACACTTTTGCCTTTGGACGACCGCATTGATAAAACAAAGAAGAAAAAACATTTACCTTCTGAAAAACCTAGTTTTGAACCAAAAGAACCAACCACAACAATGGATGCACTTCCTCAACCCAACCCTCAACCAAACCTTCAACCCAATCTTAGGATAATGAAAGACTTCGGTAGGCCCCAAGTAGTAGGTTCACCCTCTTGTATAGTGCTTACTGATGCGGCCAGGAACTATGAGCTAAAAACGGTCCATTACAACCAGCTGCCGTCTTTTCACGGTTCAGCAAGCGAGGATGCCCTTACCTTTATCCGGGATTTCTACGGGATAGTCCAACACTTCCGGTTGAATGACTTGACCGAGGATGCACTAAGGATGGGGTGTTTCCCATACACTTTGAAAGATGCAACAAAGACATGGTTCATGACTCTCACACCTAGATCCCTTCGGACATGGCCGGAGGTGTACAACAAGTTCATTGGTAAATTCTATTCCCATGCTAAAACTGCAGACTTGAGAAGAAAAATTGCAACTTTTTCACAAGTTGAAGGTGAACCGTTCCTGAGGCATGGGAAAGGTTCAAAATGTTGCTCATTCAATGCCCCTACCATGGCTACCCACTGGAGCTGCAAAATCAAACTTTCTATGATGGTTTGACGCAAACCAGCCAATCAATGGTTGACAATGCGGCTGGAGGGGCCATGGGAGAAAAAACTGCGGAAGAAACTTTAACATTGTATGAAATGCTAGGGGCAAACTCCCAACAAAAGAGTATAAGGGGACGGACGCCAGGTATGTATGAAGTTAACTCAAATGCGGGGTTGGAAATTCAAGTGTCTGAGTTAGCAAAACAAGTGAAAAACATGTGTTCTATGATGAGTATGAAGCAAAATAATGCATCTATGGTTGAAGAACATGTTCATAATTTTGAACAGGCCAATGCTATGAATAGTTTCAATCAAAGGCATAGAAATGACCCGTATTCTAATTCTTATAATCCGGGTTGGAAAAACCATCCCAATTTTTCTTGGAATAATAACCAGAATAATTTTCAACCAATTGCTCCACCTCAACCGAAAAAACCATCTTGGGAGGATTCTTTGAATACTTTTATACAGGCCTGCAATAGACAGCAAGAAGCAAATGACCAGCGGTTTCAGATGCAACAAGAAGTAAACGATCAACGGTTCCAACGAACAGTGGCATCGCTTGCCAAAACTGAGGCTTCGCTTGCTTGAAATGAAGCTTCCATGAGAAAACTGGAAGTGCAAGTGGGGCAAATTGCCGAAGCTCTACAAGGCCATGTGCCGGGTAAGTTGCCTAGCCAACCTGAAGAAGCTAAGGTTATGACTGTTTTAAGAAGTGGTAAAGTTATTAAAAATGTTGTTAAAGAAAATACCACTTCTAAACAAGTTGAAATAGTTGAAAATTTGAATGTTGATAATGATGCTAATGAGGATGAACCCAAATTGCATAAATCTAATGATCCGTATGTGCCCCCTAAGTCGTATGTTCCCCCAGTGCCATTTCCTGGTAGACTAAAAAATTCAAAGTTTGATAAATCATTTTCTGAGATTTATGATTTGTTATCACGAGTGAATATGAATTTGCCATTGTTAGACATGATTAAAAATATGCCTGCATATGCTAAGTTTTTAAAAGAACTAAACACTAGAAAGCGTAGGTATGAACATAATGAAAAAGTTTTTATGTCTAAAACCGTTAGTGCTGTTTTGCAAACTGACTTACCCCCAAAATTAGAAGACCCCGGTAGTTTCATAATAACTATTACAGTGGGGAATTCTAAGAAAGAAAAGGCAATGCTTGATTTAGGGGCAAGCATTAACTTGATGCCTTATTCTGTCTACTTGCAGTTAGGTCTGGATAGATTAAAACCTACTACAATGTCCCTAGAACTTGCTGATCGCTCTGTTAGATATCCTAGGGGCATTGTAGAAGATGTTTAGGTCCAAGTTGATAAACTAATAATGCCTGCCGACTTTGTTGTTTTAGATATGAATAAAAAGTACAATCATGCGCAGGACACTCTTGAATAGCCAACATCTTTGTCTTGCTTATCCATTACCTTAGACACACCAAGATGCAACATAGATGAACACTATCCAATCCCTACCCCTTTTAAATATTTCCAATCTCTTTTACTTTACCATTTACTTTCTCAAACCAAACCTTATGAACTCCTTTCACTCACAATTCATCATTCACCACACTCGAATCCCTTGCATGACTCAATCAAGTAAACCCCCGAATTCCTGACACAACTCCACGTCCTTCCTTCGAGACCGACACTCGGGGAGTCACTGACTTTCCGTTTTAACACAAAATATCTTTTGACGATTCAACCACTACCCACAAAACCGCATCTTCAAAATGGCGCCGTTGTCGGGGAAGGCAATAGGTTGTCAAGAGTTTTTGTTTACTTTGATTGACTGATTGCTAGATTTCAGTATTGTTAATCCATACCACTTTCTTTTGTTTTGTTTCATTTTTATCTTATTTGTTTTTTGCTACTTACCCAATTGACTACGTCTAGTCAATTGTGGAATCTTTGCTTCATTGATAATCTTACTAGGTGAATGCACACGCGAGCAAAGGGAAATCAAGGCTTACTACCCTACATTCCTGAAATCAATAGAGCAACTAGGAAGAAAAATACCCAAAGTTCACAAATGGCTTCATCAAGCGCAACAAGAAATCCACAAGGAAGAGGAGCGACTATACCAAATCCACCCCCAGTTCCAATTATTCCACAAGGACCAATTAACCATGAAGAACCAATTCTTGAAGAACCACAAGCTAACAGAGTAAACAACCAAGAAACATTCGTGAAGAAGAATACTATGGAATTCCTCAGGAACCACAGAGATCAATTGCAGATTACATGACCCCTGATTTTAACATGCATAACTCGATCTATGTACTGCCGATGGAAAACGTCAACTTTCACGTACATCCAACTATTCTCACACTGGTCCAGAACAGTCAATACTCGGGATTACCATCCAAAGATCCCAATGCACACATAACAAGGTTCATACGAGCATGTGGGATGTATAGACAAGAAGGCGTTAGTGAGGAGATAATTCGACTTAAATTGTTCCCATTTT
>CM008341.1:27571513-27582470 GCA_002525835.2 Ipomoea batatas | reverse complement strand
AAAAATGCAAAGGAGAAATAAGCAGCACGAGAAGGTATAATTAATGCTTTTATCCGAAAGTTTTTCAATAACAAAGAATGTTGCGAGTTATTTGAGGATGACAATCGTGATACTTTTACTTGCTTAAGCCAAGAGTCTTCGGCTTGTTTGACTGACGATTACCCCAAAAAGATGGGCGACCCCGGAGCTTTGTTGATTCCTTGTTCTATACAGAACATGTATCCTCAAAATGCTCTAGCCGATCTCGGAGCTTCTATTAATGTCATGTCTTTAAATCTCTTTGAAAAATTGAACTTACCAAGTTTGAAACCGACAAGGCTGACACTACGTTTAGCCGACGGGACCACACGGTACCCGGAAGGCTTGGCAGAAGACGTTCTAGTAAGAGTAGGAAAATTTCTTGTGCTTGTCGATTTTGTTGTTTGTAAGATGGGAGATACAGAGCCCCATGGTTCTTTAATTCTTGGAAGACCATTTCTGGCTACTTGTCACGCACGCATTGACGTAAGCCCAGTGGAGATAACCTTGAGATTTGATGGACAAGCCACAAATGATGACAAAGCAAGAACAGAAGGGACTAATGAAGAAGTAAGGGCGATGGTCAGAACGAAGACTAAATGAAAACTGAAATGGAAAAATGATAAGCTGACGTGGAAGAACACGTGGGTACCAAAATGTTTCCTACCCACTACCAAGGAGTATGGTTGAAAAATGAACAAGGTATAATGCGTCTAGCCAGAGACGTAAACTGTGGCGTTGCTTGGGAGGTAACCCAAGATTTAATAAATTGTTTTTATGTTCTTTTTATGTTTTCGTTTTAATGTTTTGTTACAATCCATTTGGTACCATGTCTTTGAAGACTAATCTGTAGGATTCGAGACTAAAAAAATTGCTTTGGAAAGGCCTAACACAGATGCAGGTGTGAAGAGAAAGATCAAAATCGAGGAAAAATGGCGCACGAGGGTGACATGCACGGTCACACGCGTGTTAACCGGCGTGGGAGCGATCCAGTGAGTCCACACGCCCAGTCACACACGTGTCAACCAGTGTGTGAGCAAAACAGTAAGCTCACACGCGCGTCCACACGCGTGGACGCACGTGGAACCATCAACACGAGATAAGTACCCTTTCGGCCTCCCCACGCCATTTTGCACTCCAAAACCTAGTTTTTCTTCTCTTCTCCACGCAAGGTAATCTCCAAACCTTAAGGATTGAGCATAGCAACTTATTTTCATCTTCAAGAAGGTTAAAACATCACCATCAAGGTAAAATCCTATCTTTTAACGATTTATTTTGAATATCCATGAGTTTGGAAGATCTTGAATGTTGAAATTTTATCCCACATTACCTTGAATGTTTTTGAATGATTTAAGTGTTTAAATTGGTTTATAATGCTTTATAGAACTATCCCTTGATGTTTTCTTTCATTATTGATAGTTACATTAATGGATTGAGATTTATATTTGAGCTTCAAGTGTGAAGACCATTGTTAAGCAAATGGGTTTCTTGAATTTCTTGTCTAGTTTATGAAATTGATGCTTGAATTGATGTGTAAACTTGTTGTAGAACTATTATATGCCATCAATTTGACTTTCCACATGCTACATTGCAAAAATTGAATTTTCAATTTCAAACCCTAATTTTAGAATTTGGGGAAGAAGATGAAGTTGACTTTTTGAAATTCTTGACTTTTGTAGTTGACTTCTTATTTGACCATCAAATTGAACTATCTTATGATGATATTGTGCATGTGTGTGATAATGGAATGATATTGTTGATATTCTTATGTTAGAATTGTTCAAAATATAGGGGAAACTATGGCGAAATTTTCGAAAATCTTTAACCCTATATGTTTGAAATCCATTATCTTGACAAGGAATTTTATATGAATGCAATGGTGATTTATTTGAATGTTAGTTACTCAAAACCAATTACCATGAATATTAATTTCTAAATTTTGTAGGATGGGACGACATAAAGAGATGGCTAAGAAATCCAAACACGATCATGGCGAATCTAGTAGGTCAAGAGCACGACCCCAAGCTGCAAGATATGCACCAGCAGTTTCACAAGCTCCTCAGGAGCGAGGTTCAAGATCTCTTAGGAACTTGACTCCTCCTTAGCGCGTTCTTGTGGATGGTTATAAAAGCAAGCAGTTATGTGTCGGCCGTTTCATTGACGATAATGTTCTGACAGAGTTTGGTTGCTTAAATGAAGTGAATCAATTGATAGGGCACCCTCAACTCCGCCGTTTATTCGAGTGGAGAGGTCCAACATATGCGCCAGTGACTTATGAATTTTTGGCCACACTTGACATCAGAAAGGAAGTCAATAATGCGAGGGAGTCAATCTCGTTCAGATTGTTTGGCAATCACTACAGCTTATCGGTCAACACATTGGGTATAGCTCTTGGGTTTCACGATGCCGCAGAAATATTGTTGCTATATTTCAGGGACTTTAAGGGTGATTTCGATTCAGAGGTTGTAGCTGTTCAGTACTGGAAGAGCATAACCAACAATGCAGCTTACAACTCCTCCAACCTCAAGGCAAAGCTCATCACTAGAAATGCTTTGAAGGCTATCAGATTGGCCTTTGCAGTTAATCTCTCCGGTAGGACCACTAACCGAAACAAAGTCTACAAGCAAGATCTATTTTACATGTGGTGCATGGAGAATAGAGTCAGCATCAACATGGGTGTTCAAGCAAGGAAATGGCTTCAAACCCAACTAAAGAAGAAGGTTCAGACTGTTTTCATAGGGCCTTTTGTCACTCGATTGTGTCAAGGTTTGGGGCTTGGAGATCTTCTTTTACAGGAAAAAGATGAAGGTTCCATGACTGCTTTCTCTGTTGGTGAGTTCTTTGCGATGTACCTTAAGTTGGGAGGGGATGATGCCCCTGATTTGGAAGTCTATGATGATACTGAGGAGGAAGATGAAGAGAATGATGAAGAGAATGATGAAGAAAAGGCCAACGCCGCAGCGCAGGAGCAAGGCCCTACTGCATCTCAAACTTTCCATAGGCAGCTCCATGATGCGCAAATGAATTATTGGCACGAGCAGCGCACATGGCAGGAAGGACAGTTCACTTCTATATCTGCGAGGCAGGACGTCCACAGTGAGGAGCTTCTTCGCATGCGAAGAGCAGTGGAGGAAAATGAAAGAAGGATTCAAGAGCTTCAGGCTCGATTCGATAACCAGTTCCATCCTCCATCCTTTGGCGATTAGTGACGCCTTCCTCATCCATTCTCAATCCTGATTCTTGATCTGTGACTCTGAAGTCTACATGACATTTGCTACCATTGGTTGTCTGTCCCACTTAAACATTAGGTTCCCTATACGCGGGGTTCCGACTTTATTTCCTTTACTTTACTTTCCTTTACTTTATTTTTATTATCGCTTTATGTTTTATGTTATTTATATTTACACTGCTTTACTTTTCCCGCATTTTAATATTTGCTAGTCTATTCGAATAATTTTTGCTTTATTTTATATTTACATCCTTAATTATCTATGTTTATGTTTTCTTATTATATTGCTTTTATATTTCTATCAAGTTATAATAATTGAATAGCACTCCGAAACCCTTTTTGTATATTATGTCTCCATTTCTTATAGAGCATCGATAACGGAGGCAGACCTATGATGGAAGCTAAAGTGTGGAAAGAGGGATGCATACTTGGTTTATCCTCTTATCCCTTTTCTATTTTTAAGCCCCGTTTTTTATCTTTAAAGTGTGGAAAAATTTGTTTATATAGCTTTGTGTATGTGTTATATTTGAGCTTACCATGTTATATAGGATCGTTAGCATTTACCCTATATCCAGACATCCAGTGCAATTTCCAAAGTGTGGAAAGGGATCTTTTATTTGTCTAATCCTTAGAATCCCTATTTTGTTCCTTTACCCTATATCGTATGGAAACATCAAGGGCGACATTTATTTTAAAGTGTGGAAAGGACGCACTTTGTGCTTTATATGCTTATATGCTTAGATTAGGAAAGTTGAAGCTCTTGGGAATGATAAACGGGTGTATTTGCAATTTGAAAAGAGAGTTATTATTTGTGTTATCTAGAGAGAATTTTGACTAGATGCCCAAAAATTTTTACTCTTGAAATATCGTTGAGGAAGTTACTTTTCGCACCCATGAGAGTGTTTAGAGCCAAATAAGTTTATATTCTTGCCTGCTTGCATGATGTTCACCTCTTATTTACGTAGGACCTTAGTCAAGGATCTCTCGAAGTGGGAGTGTGCACTTTTTAATTTGAGAAAGATAAAATTAGCGAGGCCCGGAATTGAACTAATTTTGGTAGGGCATGGGGCAAAAGGTGAGCCTATTGGTAAGCTTAATGAGAGAAAAAACCCTTGATCACAAATAGAAAAAGGCATGAGGGGTTGACATGGAGAGAAGTCGAAAAGGCAAAAGGCCAATCAACAAGTTTAAAACTAAGGGAAACCAATTCGTTGGGTTGTGTTCAACCATAGTCTTCGGTAAGCAAAAAAGCTTTATTTGGAGTCGGTTGTTCACATAAAAAGATCCCAAGAATTGAGAAAATAAAAGATGAGGTGAGCCGCTTCGCTAGGATTCGGATAGCCATTGCACTGTCTTCAAAAAAGCATGGAGCTCCATGTGAATTCGGGTGGCTCGATGACGTTATCCTAGGAAGTGAGAAGAAAAGAGGGACCGCGCTAAGCCAAAAGCGGTGAGTGGTCCATGCCCCTACCCTCATTTATATTTACGTTAGGCTTTGGCGTATAAGGTTGGAAATGTTGATTAACTAGTGCACATCGTTCCCACTAGCGGGATCGGCTAGAGACCCTAATTAAATGGAAGGTGAACCAAACTTTGGAAATGCATGCTTGCGAATGGTGTGAGAAGTGCGATCCTTTGTTTTACTTGCTTATCTACGAAAGGTTTTTATTTCCTAAAA
Source organism: Ipomoea batatas (assembly GCA_002525835.2). Classification (NCBI taxonomy): domain Eukaryota; kingdom Viridiplantae; phylum Streptophyta; class Magnoliopsida; order Solanales; family Convolvulaceae; genus Ipomoea; species Ipomoea batatas. Next base: position 27,577,545 of record CM008341.1, on the reverse strand, counting down.
ATATTTCTTGAGTTGATGACATCTGACAAAAATCCTTTGTAGATAACACAAAAGATTTCTCCCGTTTCAACAGTCTTTGACACCCATCATTTTTTATTTGCCAAAAGCTTTGTTTTGCATGAGAAGGTATCTCGGAGACTTATGTGCTTAAATAGTATATTGTCTTGCTTGAGGGTAAGCAAGAAGCAAAGTGTGGAAAATTTGATAAGCCTCCAAGATACCCATAATTTGAATATCTATTAGGGTGTTTTGTCACGCTTTTAGCAACCTTACATGATGAATTATGATCATAAATGCATTAAATTCACTAACCAATACACGAAAGCTACTTTTAGCCTAAAGAAGGTGAAACAGGAGTCCCGGGAGCCAACATGAGCGAAAACTGAGCTTAAGGAACAAACTAGGCAAGATCGGAGCCCCGGAGGACCCAAGAAGACTGCCACACGCGTGTGAGTGCGCGTGGCTGCAATCTAGTAGCCTCCCACACACGCTCACACGCGTGTGGAGTGGCGTGGAGACTGCAATGCGCGAAAATTCACTAGGGTTGCTTTTCGGAGACTATTTAAACTCCTTTGATATATTTTCAGAGAAGAACTTCTTTTTTTCCAATTTTTAGGAGGTTCCCCAATTTTAGAAAACTTTAGATCATTTTAGGAGTAGTTTAGATAATTTCCATTGTAGAAGACAACAAGCTTGGATTGAAGGATCACTTTTCTCTAGGTGATTTCTATTACATTTCTATTATATTTTATTATCTTGTTCTTGGATTAAATTAGCTTTTGTCTTGAATTTCATATCATGAGTGGCTAGTTTAATCTAATGATTTGGATTGTGTGAAGATATGTTGCTAGTGTGATGCTCTTATATCTATTTTTGGATTTAAATGCTTAGATTGTTGGATTATCTATTCTTGTCATATTGATTGTTGTTTTGATGAGATCTTGTTTGGATTTGGCTAATCTAGATGAGAGATTGACCTCTTGACCCTTTCATGTCTTTGATTAGAGTTAGGATTGAAGCTTTGTAGCAATCATAGATCATATGGACTTCTTAAGAATAGTAGGATAGTGTGTAGCTTAAGTGTTTGATAAAATTCCTCTTAGAACTTTGGATGCCTGAAGGCATGCCTAAGTCAAAGAAGACTTAGTACACAAAAGTGGAAAAGGACTAAGAACACACACTCTTGAATAGCCAACATCTTTGTCTTGTTTATCCATTACCTTAGACACACCAAGATGCAACATAGATGAACTCTTTTACATATTTCCAATCCCTACCCCTTTTACATATTTCCAATCTCTTTTACTTTACCATTTACTTTCTCAAACCAAACCTTATGAACTCCTTTCACTCACAATTCATCATCCACCACACTCGAATCCCTTGCATGACTCAATCAAGTAAACACCCGAATTCCTGACACACCTCCATGTCCTTCCTTCGAGACCAACACTCGGGGAGTCACTGACTTTACGTTTTAACACAAAATATCTTTTGACGATTCAACCACTACCCACAAAACTGCATCTTTAGTAAGCATCCCAACTTCCATTTAGCTGCCAGGTGCCTGTGCATTTGTCCATCTTTGTTCACATAACAAGCTCTGCAAGTAAAGATATAGAACCTATGAAATAGGGAATCACAACTCAGAGGGTTATTCAATAAAATAAAGGAAAGATAAAAGTAAAGCAATGTAAATATCGGGTTGCCTCCCGATCAGCGCTACGTTTAACGTCTTTAGCCCGACGGGGATGATTTGATGATCTTGTTACTCAGCATCCCAAGGTTCCAACCTGCAACATTGGACTACTCCTTGCACGTTTTCCATTCCATAATACTTCTTCACTTGATGGCCATTCACTTTGAATCTTCCTTTCTCATGGTGCATAATATCCAAGTTACCATAAGGAAAAACTTTTGTAATGAAATATGGTCCAGTCCATCTAGATTTAAGTTTACCAGGAAATAGTCTCAATCTGGAATTAAATAGCAGCACTCGATCCCCTTTAGTGAATTCTCTGTTCTTTTTGATATGCATGTCATGATAAAATTTTGATCTTTCTTTAAAAGTTTTGGACGTCTCATATGCGAGCAAGCGCCATTCCTCCAACTCATTAAGTTGAAACATCCTCTCCTGTCCAGCCATAGTCAAATCTTCATTGAGTTTTTTGATAGCCTAGTATGCTTTATGTTCAATTTTCTACCAGAAGGTGGCACGCCTTTCCATAAACAAGTCTGTATGGGGTAGTTCCGATTGGCGTTTTGTAAGCAAGCAGTTCGAAAAGCCCATAATGTGTCATTAAGCTTGTTAGCCCAATCCCTTCTATGTCGGGCTACTGTCTTTTCCAAAATAGCTTTGATGTCTCGATTTGCATTCTCAACTTAATTGGCCAGCCGTTTGAGGGTGATATGGAACTCCTCCTCGATGTTGTATGCCTTGTTTCTGAAGTAGTTTTCGCATTGACACATTTCGGAAGTGTGTTCCTCTATCGCTAATGACAATCCTTGGCACTCCGAACCTTGTAAATAACCTTTTCAGGAATCTCGTCACGCTCCTGGCATCATTGTTTCGAAGTGCTTCCACTTCGACCCACTTTGATACATAATCAATTGCGACTAAGATATACTTGAAACCTTTGGAGTCCGGGAAAGGTTTTGCAAAATCTAATCCCCATATATCAAAAATTTCGCATGCTAAGATGTAGTTATGTGGCATCTCGTCGCGCCCAGTAATATTCCCTTTCCTTTGAGATCGGTCACAATTTCTTACGCAAATCTGGGCATCCCGGAATATGGAAGGCCAATAGAATCCTGCTTCTAGCACTCGTCTGGTTATTCTATTTGCTGAGTGATGGCCCATTCAGTGGCATTCTCCAAGAATTTCGTGTCCCTCAGCATCCGTTACACAGCGTCATATTATTTGGTCAGCGCACACTTTAAAGAGATATGGCTCGTCCCAGAAATAAAACCGAGATTCTGCTTTTAATTTCCTTTTGGCGTGTGTATCTAAAATTTTTGGCAATACACCCCCTACGAGGTAGTTGGCTAGGCCCATCAATTTCTCCTCAGGGAAGTACACATTAACATCTCCTATCGTATCTTGTCCTTTTTCATTCTCTAATCAGGACAAATGGTCAGCCGCGCTATTTTCAACTCCTTTTCGGTCCAAGATAGTCACGTCGAACTCTTGCAGTAACAAAATCCATCTAATCAGTCTTGGCTTTGCTTTGGGTTTAGACATAAGGAATCTGATAGCCGCGTGATCAATATGAATTATGACCTTTGACATTAATAGATACGATCTGAACTTATCTAATGCAAACACTATTGCAAACAATTCCTTTTCAATTGTGGTGTATGCTTGTTGTGGCTTTGTCAGCATCCGACTAGCATAAGCAATAGGTTGAAATTTCTTGTCATTCTTCTGTCCTAGCACAACTCCAACTGCAAAATTACTTGCGTCACACATTAGTTCAAAGGGTTGATCCCATTTGGGTCCTACGAGGATCGGAGTTTGTACCATGGCATTCTTAAGATCTTGGAATGCTTTCATAGCTTCCTCATTTAATTCAAACACAACATCTTTTTCCAACAATCTGGTTAATGGCCTTGCAATTTTTGAGAAGTCTTTTATAAATCGTTTATAGAATCCAACATGTCCTAAGAAACTCCTCAAGGTCGTCACATTGTGTGGTGGTTACAGGGTTTCAATGATCGCTGTTTTAGCTATGTCGACCGCAATTCCCTTTTTCAAAACTTTGTGTCCCAATAATATTCCTTCCTTAACCATATAATAGCATTTCTCCCAAGATAGTGCTAAGTTCATCTGTTAACATCGTTCCAACACTTTTTCTAGATTTCCGAGGCATTCTTCAAATGTCTCCCCAAAAACTGTGAAGTCATCCATGAATACTTCCATAAAATCGCCAATAAAATCTTCGAAGATAGCCAACATGCAATGCATGAAGGTAGCAGGGGCGTTACAGAGACCAAACGGCATCCTCCTATAAGCAAACATACCAAATGGACAAGTGAATGTTGTTTTCTCTTGATCTTCTAGAGCTACTGGAATTTGGAAGTATTCGCACAATCCAAGAAATAGTAGTAGTCAAACCCGCTCACTTTTTCAATCATCTGATCTATAAAGGGTAGAGGGAAGTGGTCCTTGCGAGTAGCTTTGTTGAGCTTTCGGTAATCGATGCAGACTCTCCATCCAGTTATTTTTCTAGTAGGGATCAATTCGTTGTTGTTGTTTTCAGTGACTCTGATTCCTCTTTTCTTGGGCACCACATGAGTTGGACTAACCCAAGTGCTATCCGAGATAGGGTAAATCATCCCGACGTCCATAAGTTTGATCACCTCGTTGTTCACAACTTCAAATGTATTCGGATTAAGTCGTCGCTGCGGTTGTGCTATAGGTTTCGAACCTTCTTCCAATAGAATTTTATGCGTGCAAATGGCCGGATTAATTCCCTTCAAATCAGTCATCCTCCATCCGATTGCTTCCTTATTCTTCTTTAACATTACTATCAGTTGTTCCTTTTGTTTATCCGAGAGATCTGTTGCAATAACAATTGGCAATTCTTTTCCTGATCCCAGGTAAGCATATTCAAGGTGTGTAGGCAATGGTTTCAATTCACCTTCTTGTGTTGTCTCGTCCCCCTCCTTTCTTTTATCACTTCCACCATCTAATTCTTCCTCAAATTCATCAGATTCATCCCCATTACCTCTTACCAGATCCTCCTTAACTTCCCCAACACAATTCATATTCTCAACAAGTATAAAATCACAAGCATTACCAATTAAATTAAACCGATCAACCTCGCGGTATAAAGCAACATGTAAGGCATTTAGATCATGCTCATAAATATTTTCACTATGGTTTTTCGCGCCCGTGGGACATTCCCAGTTAAAATCTTACCTTTTGGCTTTGGGCAACTCGCATAAATAATCAATCTCATCATGCACATAGTCGACAAAAAGCATTCGTCCCCATCTAGAGGATATTTCATTATCTTAGTTACGTCGAAGCTGGCAGACTCGTCACCCACTCGGATAACAAGGTTGCCTTCTCCTACGTCTATCAAGGCTCTAGCAGTTGCCAAAAAGGGTCTGCCTAGAATGAGAGGGATCTCCATGATAAGCACCAAGAATAACACTTATAAGGGGTCTTTATTAGATTAAAAATGCATCATTTTGACATCCAATTACAACAATTGCATGCATTTTAGCTCAAATGCGATCAAAATCTTCTAACAACATTTCTGGAAAGAGTTTTGAGGTATTTCACAGGTTGGAGAGGGATTTGAGGCTAAAATAGAGCAAAAGACAAACAAGCCGAAGTGTAGTAGCGTCCCACGCAGCCTCACACGCGTGTGGCTGGGCGTGGAATTATTCCAGAGAGCTCCCACGCCCGCCACTACGCGTGGAAGCAAGCATGGTCGGGCCCAGGGCCATTTTGGGAAATTTGTCGCCTTTTTGTCACCTATATAAATCCCTTTTGCCCTAAACCTAAGCGGAGAACTAGAATAGATCAGAAATTCATAGAATAGGGTAGAATAGATCTAGAGGGTTTTCTCCCCTCTTGGGGGAAAATTCCTTTCTTTCATAGTTTAGAATAGATCAAGGGCAAGAATGAAGATTGGGATTTCAAGATCAAGGTTGTAAAGATCATCTTTTCAAGGGTGGTAACCATTCTCTTCAATTTCTAATTCAATACTTGTTTCTTTGAATTTTCCTTTCTTGTTCTTGTTTCTTAGCATGCTAGAGTAGATTAGATAGGGGATTGGTGGCCCCATGGTAGATCTATGTGGATGTTTAATATTATTGCTTTGATTTGTGAATTGCTTGTTTGTTGGATGTTGAACTTGTGTGGATGATGATCTTCAAGCTTTGTGCCTTTTGTGGCCACATTAGGTAGCAAACCCAAAGGAAGTGAGTGTGTGCGCGATAGCGGCCACTCACGAGTCTAACTCACCCACATCTCCGCTCTTAGTCCGAAAGGACGAGATCCGAGAGGAGTGGTAGACAAA
>CM008341.1:27536441-27551145 GCA_002525835.2 Ipomoea batatas | reverse complement strand
CTTGAAATTAGATTTGCTTATTCGTGAGTTTTTAAAAATAACTTAATTTTAAAAATACCTAATTTTGGTTTACTTATTATATCTCTTATTTTAGACATTTAATTTCTAAACGAAACATATTGCAAAGAGTTATTAATATGAACTTGAATTGGTCATTCAAATAGTTGATTGAAAAGGATACATATCCAAGGTAGGTATAAAGTTTTGAATTGGCATTTAAAATAAAGTAAAATAAGCTCTTATTTAAGAGGATTTTACTATTTTCTTTTTAAATAAAAGATAAAGGAGTGGACAAGTGGTGTGCTAAACAGGTCACAGGTGTTACTTTCCTACTTATACACGACACTATATGGCCTTCATTCCCATTTTATTAATATTATTAATTCTCTTTAAAAAAAATTAATAATATTAATTAATATATACTCATTAAAGACTTATTTGGGTGGCAGTAGGGATTCACCAACCCTCTGTTTCCTGCATTCACTCTACCATCCCAAGGAGTCAAAATTATTCCTATCATCCATGTGGGAGTGTAAATTGGGACACTAAATGCCATTTGACCACAAGATTTTTGGCAAATTTAAAAAACTATTAAGCTAGCTATTATGCTTAAAAGTGTTCGGTAAATTTAACTTTTTGACATGCTGATAAATGTAAAAAGACTAAAAATGACATCTTCATAAAATTTAAATAGTTTTAAATTTAAATAGGTTGGTTTACATATTAAAATATAAAATAATAAAATCAATATATTTTAATAAAATATAAAGTAAGAACATATATTTGAAAATATATAAAGTAAAACTAAATGTTTATAATTCAAGTTAGTTCATACGAAAAATAATGTTTAAACACAAATGTCAAATTGAAATTAGAACCAAACATATTAAGAGGGGTAAAAGATATCATTTATTTAAAATAATAAGGATAAAAATGTAAAAAAAGTTAAGAAGCTACTAGCTTATTTTTGAAAAGTTACCTAAAATAACTTTTCAAAACAAGCTCTTATTTTAAGCTATTAACTTATTTTGAGAACATTATCAAACAAAGCTTATAGCTTTTAGTAACTTAAAATAAGTTATAATCTTCTAAATAAGTTCTGCCAGAGCCATCGTCTTTTAATTTAGATAAATTTGACACTTCTACTATTGGTCCTTTCTTCATCTAAGCCTTATCTAGACGTCAATTTTAAGGGTAAAATCTTCCTTTCACTATATGGGTGTCTTCTTCCTCACCATACAAGTCAGAACAACATGCTAATACTTGAAGAAAGTTGCATAGACTCCTCAGGCTGCCTAGTGGTGTACAATCCGTTGGACTTGCCGGTGATCAACATGGCGATGATGACATGATGTGAATGGAGAGTTTCAACAAACATGCATGCAATCACATGATACTGAGATGAGATGTCCCGGCACTAGCAGTAAAGATTTTCATGGGGGATGGAGTAAAATTGGGGGTTTGAAACAAAGAAACAAATGGTTATAATAAAGAAACAAATGGTTATAATAAAGAAACAGAGTAAAATTTCACCGTCGAAATACGCTCTCAACTTAAAGCGTTTTCAACAGTAGAAATTTGATCAAGAAGCAATATGATTGTGGATGGTCTTTGGGCATGTTTGGTTAGTGGCGGATCCGCCAAAATTTGGCGGATCTGCCAACTTTGGCGTTTTGACTTGGTCAAAACGCCAAAGTAAACTGTTTGGTTAGCAGCGGTTTGGAGCAGCGGAGTGCTCCAAACCGCTGCAAACTCAAACGCTGCTATGAGCAGCGTTTGAGAGTTGGCGTTTTGGGGAAATTAAAATTTCCCCAAAACGCCCTTATTTATTAAAAAAAAAATTAAACTGTATGTAGCGCCTTTCGGCGCTGAGAAGCGTGAGGGCTATTCCAAATGGAAGAGGAGCACTGCTCCTCTTATATAGAGGAACTCAAGTGCTCCTCTTCCATGTGATTTCGATGTGGGATAAAAATCCCACATCATTTACAAGGGGAGCCACGTGAGGTGGCTCCCCTTTGTCTATTTTTTTTTAATTTTATTTTGTTATAATTTTTTTTTGTTTTGTATTATTATTATTATTATTATTATTATTATTATTATTATTATTATTATTGTAAATTTTATTTTATAATATAATAATAATAATAATGATAATAATAATATGAATGTCCTTTTAGGTCATTTTACATATTAACCGCTAATCTAAACAGCTAATTTTACCAAACATCTTTTTACAAACCGTTAATACAATCCGTTGGTCAAACCCGCTAATACAATCCGCTTTTTGATAACCGCTAACACAATCCGCTAACGCTAACTTCTAACCGCTGATAACCAAACAAGCCCTTTGTGTTGATGATCTGATGTTCGATACAGTGTGCAATGTTTCTGAATTGTCCCAAGACGGGGCAGCGCATGTTAGCGAGGCACAGCAAACCTAGCGCGACGGTTCTTGTGGCCTTAAGAGAACAAAACGACGAGATCTAAGATAAGAAAAGCCGTCAAATCTTGTTCTCATTTGGCGACTGGGTCGTGGAATTTGATCCGGGGAGCAGGGGATTGCAATGCTCTTCGATTCACAAATTGGAAAAAGCAGGAAATAGAAACTAGGGTTGGGGAAAGAGAGAGGAAGGAGAGAAAGAAAACAGAAATTGCATTTACTTTTGTCATGATCCTTCCCCTTTAGTACCAGGGAATATATTCAGCTCAACAAGCTCCTAAATTATAGGTTTAAATAACAGAATTTGGACAGAATGTAATACGGTATTGCGTTGAATCGAATCTGCTAAGCTTATGTAAAACGATGTCGTTTGAGGCCTTTCCCAACCACCCTTAACTGCAACGACTTCAACCGCTACTTCCCACGACGTCGTTTCTGTCTCCACCCCTAGCACCGGTCCTGCTATTCTTCCACTGGCTCTTCTCTGGGGTGTTATATCACTCCCCTCTCCACGAGATCCTTGTCCCCAAGGATCAAAGTGGGGAAATTGGCTTTTGAGGTGATAATAGTCTTCCCAAGTTGCCTCTTCTTCCGGTAAATTAGCCCATTGTACCAGTATTTGAGTGACGGCCCTGTTATTCCTCTTCACCAAACGCTTATTCAATATAGCAATAGGTTCAGTTCGGATTTGGCCATCTTGGCCTATAGTAGGGGGATCAATCTGTGCCACCCCCTTTTCCCCAATTCTCCTCTTGAGCTAAGAAACATGGAAGACTGGATGCAAAAGGGAGCCTTGGGGCAACAATAGTTGATATGCTACCTCCCCTATCTTCTCCACAACTTGGTAGGGTCCATAGTACTTAGCTGCCAGCTTTAAATTAGTTCTAAGAGCAAGAGAAACCTGCCTATAAGGTTAGATCTTGAGGTATACCCAATCCCCTATGGCTAGAGACCTCTCACTCCTTCCCTTGTCAGCCTGCACCTTCATCCTATTTTGAGCTTGGGTGAGGTTTTGTTTCAATCCTGCTAACACAGCATTCATTTCTACCAACCAATTGAAGCTTTCATCTTCAGGAATTGAGTCAGTGACTAACATTGGAGGTGTATAACCATATAATGCCTGAAAAGGAGTACTCTGTAGTGAAGAGTGGTAATTTGTGTTGTACCACCACTTTGCCAGGTACAACCACTTTGCTCAACTCTTAGGTTTCTGGAAGGCCATGCACCTCAGGTAACCCTCTAAGCATTTGTTGACCCTTTCTGTTTGACCATCTGTCTGTGGGTGATAAGCAGTGGAGAGATTCAGCTTTACCTGCATATTTTTGAACAATGCCTGCCAAAACTTGCTGGTGAAAACCTTATCTCTATCAGACACGATACACCTCGGTAGTCCATGGAGTTTGTATACACCTTCCATGAACACTTCAGCTATAGACTCAGCAGTATAAGGATGAGTTAATGCCATGAAGTGGGCATATTTAGTTAACCTATCCACCACTACCAGAATAACATCCTTATTTTTGGACTTGGGTAGGCCTTCTATGAAGTCCATAGAAATGCACTACCAAGCCTCCTCAGGTATGTTCATGGGTTGAAGTAGCCCAGGGCTTGCTACATTCTCATGCTTGCATCTCTGGCATATATCACAGGTTTTGACTAACTCCACCACATCATTTTTCAGCCCTTTCCAATAGAACAAGGATTTAACCCTTTGGTAGGTTCCCTGTTGCCCAGAGTGACTACCCACAGTAGACTCATGCAATTTCAGAATAAGTTCTCTTATCAAGCTTCCAGCAGACCCAATATACAGCCTATTCTTATACCTTAGGAGTCCCTTAGCTACAGAAGTGCTAGGATCAGCAGGAGGGCCAACCAATGCAGCAGTTAGGTGTTCATTGGCCAAGTCATCTCCTTCATAACTCTTAGTAACCTCTTCAACCCACTGGGGTTGCACAGATGAAATGGAATTGATGCTTGGGTTCAACTCAGACTCTCTCCTTGAGAGAGCATCAGCAGCTCTATTTTCTGATCCTCTTTTGTATTGGATGGAGTAGTCCAATCCCAACAACTTAGCTAATCCTCTCTGCTGCAATGAAGTAGTTATTTTATGCTCTAACAGGAATTGGAGACTGTGATGGTCTGTTCTGATGCTAGGCAAGATATTGCTAGACTTGATGTAGCTCATATCAATCTTGATTTCCTACTCTAGACTTGAAAAGTATGAGTATGTTAGGTGGCGTAGGCAAAGTGTTTGTGAAAATGCCCCTAAGCCCCTTGGTTGCCTAAAAAGCACTCCAAAGCTAGGGAGAACTTAGTAGACCGATTGGTGAAAGGTATTAGCAAAATCACCCGAGAATAACCAATCACGCAAAACAACTCTCCTAGACCTTAGACACACGATGAAGCATCATGTCCACTTGCAATTCACTTCCTAGTTTCTTTAATTGCTTCAATCTTGTTCTTTTGATTCTTTTGAAACTACAACAACTATTCTTTATTCTTTGATTGATTGTGATAAGGCGAATGAGGAAGTTGAAATGCATTCCCTTGACTAAGAACTAAACAATGCTTCCAATTTGACCTCCCTAGACTAAGAACGAAAGAAGTGACGAATCACATACACCACCTAGTCATTTTGTCCTATTACAACTACTACTGAAGACAATTTTCTTCAATTATACTTATACTTACCGTCCAATTGCAACTACTACTGAAGACAAACACTATGAGTTCACTTTAATACTGTTTTGTGTAAGTTAACATGACATCTAATAGCTTATTTTTTGCAGTTTCTGTGATTTGGACTATTTACTTGACAACTGACTAAAAAGGAGTTGGATCTAACTTCCAACTGTGATGATAGAAAGTAAGCATTCTTTCTATTGATTTAATAAAGTAATTTAATATGCAAATCATATCCAGTATAATATAGTTTTTACTTATTTAATGTTGAACATGACATATACATCTATTCATATTACTAAAGACACATTAGTTTAGATAAAAACAAAGCTATTTATTAATCAAGTATGTTCACAACTGTTACATAAGTATAAGAATAGTAGTAATTACATTTTCAAATTATGAAAACTTATGTGTAAGACTTCTATGTATCTATGTCTAAGTCTAAGAGCTATATCTATTGATATATATCTATAAACTAAAATGCATGTACATGTATGAAATTGTTGATTACACAGCCCTACTTGACTTGAAATCCTCTACATGTCACTTCATTGTAATTGTACCTTCTGGTGTTAGTCTTTTACATCATTTTAGCTACAGTTTCTCAGTTTTGGTTCCCTGCAAAGCTTTGCTTGATGATTACACATCATTGCTTTACTTTAAATCCTCTATATGTCTCTTGATTGTAAGAGCATTCTTATCAATGCATATTTGAGAGATATTGGAACACTGCAATTTTAGGTGGAGGGGAGAGAAGTTGGAGAGAGAAGGAATGGGAATCATCTGCAAAATAGGGGATATTGGAACAGTGCAAAAAAAAATGAAGAGACGGCTGCTGTGCGCGTCTAGCGCACAGCATGCGCCCACTCGGGCGCGTGCAGTGCACGCGCCCGGTGGGTGCGTCAGGCGCGCCTGACAGTCTCTGTTATTTTATTTTAATTTTTTTAAAAATCATATTTTTTTTATTTTTTTTCTTCTCACTCCCCTTTTCTCTTTCCTAATCACACTTACAAAATCTCCTCAATTACCGTGAAATATACCCACTACTAAGGATGCTCTAATTGTCCATTCTTATGTGGGTCTATTACATCATTGTAGCTACACTGCTGAGTTTGTTGTACTTGCAAAACTTTTCTTTTACAAAACAAAACACTCAGTAGTAAAGTAACTAATTTCATTATCATTCCAAATAGGCAAATGACAAAAAAAATTAATTAGGGCAATAAGAATTAAAATAGTTTAGAAAAATTAAAAACACAATTTTAACGGTCTAAAACATTGTCTGCGTAAGGTGAGAAAAAACCAATATCACAAATAAATCCAGTTCCATGGGGTGAAAAATTGTCAAAAACATTGTCTTCAGTAAATGGTAACCATTGTCATTTTAAAAAACAGAAACAGGAACATTGAGTCTCCACTCTTCATTCTGTATCATTAGCTTCCTTCTCCTCTTTCACAATCACATGTTTTGTTTCTTTCTGGAACTTTGGGTATTGGAAAATTCATCCAGTAAACTTCTCTTAACAGATTCATTCTCATTTCCGTCAACATTTGTTTTTTAGGCACTATTCACAATTGGACTCTCTGCCTCTTCCTCAAAAANATGGAAACAAATTCTGCGTAATAAATATATAAGAAAATTATTTGAAAATTCTACGTAATTTTATTAGAAAAAATAATTTATTAATTATTATTTACAGCAATAATAATAATTTGAATACTTATCTATACTTCTATATTTATACTACTATTAATAAAAATAAATTATCTTTTGTGAAATTCTCGCCCAAACTATAGTAAAGATAAAATGAAAAAGAAAAACTAATATTACCAATTGATTGAAAATATAAAAAGATCCTAATCTATACTATATACAAGTAAAATCCTCCTATTTCATTTTTTCGCCCAAACTTTTGTAGTCAATTAATTAAATATTTTATTAGTCAAATAATTAATAAAGCTTATTTGGTAAGAAAATGTAAAATTGAAATTAACTAATATCTATTAATTTGTAATATTGTTTCTATATTCACATATCAATCAATACTATTAATAAAAGTAAAATCACCCCCCCCCCTAACTTCCCCGCACAAACTAATATTATTAATTAATTGGTAAAACAAATTAATAAAATTTAATTGGTAACAAAATTTTATTTACCAAATTTTGAGAATAATTAAACCATTATAATTGTGAGAATAATGGAAACAAATTCTGCGTAATAAATATATAAGAAAATTATTTGAAAATTCTACGTAATTTTATTAGAAAAAATAATTTATTAATTATTATTTACAGCAATAATAATAATTTGAATACTTATCTATACTTCTATATTTATACTACTATTAATAAAAATAAATTATCTTTTGTGAAATTCTCGCCCAAACTATAGTAAAGATAAAATGAAAAAGAAAAACTAATATTACCAATTGATTGAAAATATAAAAAGATCCTAATCTATACTATATACAAGTAAAATCCTCCTATTTCATTTTTTCGCCCAAACTTTTGTAGTCAATTAATTAAATATTTTATTAGTCAAATAATTAATAAAGCTTATTTGGTAAGAAAATATAAAATGAAAATTAACTAATATATATTAATTGATAATATGATTTCTATATTGAAAATATATAAAGATTCTAATGGAAAAGGAAACAGAAATTAGGCAAAATTTAAAAGTAAAAGGATATTACCAATTGACTGAAAATTATTTAAAAACTTTAAAAAGAATTAATTACAGTTTCATCTTGAAAACTTTAAATTATTTAAACTTTAAAAAATTAGTTAAATATGGGTTGTTAGATTTTTAATAATAATTACATGGATTGAACATGTACATTTATTTGATTATAAGATTAGTGCAAAAATATTACTCAATTAATTGAATAATATATGACTTGTTTGTCTATAACTATCTTTAAAATATCGATATGTAATGACTTATTAATTATATTATTACTAAAATAAATATGGGAAAAATGAGAAATAATTTAATTATAATATATAATATATATAAAAGTAAAATCCACCTATTTCATTTTCCTGCCCAAACTTTTGTAGTCAATTTATTAACTATTTTATTGGTCAAATAATTAATAAAACTTATTTGGTAAGAAAATGTAAAATTGAAATTAACTAATATCTATTAATTTTTAATATTGTTTCTATATTCACGTATCAATCAATACTATTAATAAAAGTAAAATCCTCCCCTTCAACTTCTCCGCACAAACTAATATTATTAATTAATTGATAAAAAAATTAATAAAGTTTAATTGGTGACAAAATTTTACTTACCACATTTTGAGAATAATTAAACCATTATAATTGCGCAAACATGAGTTGTTAGATTTTTATTATAATTAAATTATTTCTCAATTTTTCATATTTATTTTAGTAATAATATAATTACATAAGTCATATTACATATTGAGAATTAATATATCTTACTGGAATATAAAAATTGATTCGAAAAATTGAGATTATTTAAGTAGAAATTTAGGTGGTGTTATTCTCAAAAAACAAAAAAAAAAAAAACAAAAGAAATTTAGGTGGTGAATTTTGTATCCTATTATGGGTTTTGATACCTATTACTATGTTTGTTTGCATACTTTTGTTATCCTACAATAAACGCGAAAAACTTGAATTGTATATATTCAAAAATTCAAAGTATATCGGTTACAATAAAATATATATTAAACGAGAAGCGTACAATCTCTGGATATAGTAAGTCATCTGATTCTCTACTAGAAGTATGCCGATTAGAAGTGTGTTGAACTTGGAGTATGCTGAATTGGAAGTATGCCAAGTTCAGAATATGCTAAACTAGAAGTATGCCGAGTTGGAGGTACGCGAGTTCAGAATATGCTGAACTGGAAGTATGCCGAGATGGAGGTATGTCGAGTTCAGAGTATGTTGAATTGGAAGTATGCCGAATTGGAAGTATGTTGAACTGGAAGTATGTCGAGTTCGAGTATGCCAAGATGCTGAAGGGCCTCCGGAGTTAAGTGGCTTGTTTTTCGATGAAAGACATATGCAGCTTGATCTTCAAGGAAGAGCTTCCGGTACTCAAATGGCGTGTTCCTCATCACAGATATACTGCGGGCGTGTTCCTCATCACAGATATACTGCGGGCGTGTTCCTCGGTGCAGATATATTGCGAGCGTGTTCCTCGGCGTAGATATATTGCGGGCGTGGTCCTCGACGCAGATATACTGCAGGCGTGTTCTAGACGATATCTCGGCGAGATGCAGATCTTCAGAGCTTCAATGTCTTCAAAGGGTGATTCAAGGAATGAAGTGGAAGCTCTATATATAGTGGAGCATGTAACTTTCATCCCTCAACAAACTACCCTTAATATTTATCCAAATAAATAAATAATTATTTAGTATAGATAGTAAGAGTTTATCCAAAATGAATCTTGCCATAATTATGTCTAGGTACATGATCATATCACTATATTTGAATTTAATTATAACTATTCAAATATAATAATATATCTTTTTTTTTTAATACAACTGACCCTATTACATTGTAGTATCTGTTCATCTATACTTTTTCTCAACCTGTTGAAGCACAAAGAGTCAATTTCGAGATCTCCTCCACTGAGACTCGAACTCATGACCTCCCATCTAAGGGTGGCCACTACATGCCAATTGAGCACAAGGTGCTTGGCTATAATAATATATCTAATCTTTATCAAATAATTAAATTAACTTGGCAAATAACATAGCCCTTAACTAATGCACACACTTAAATAATTTAATTTAAATGTGGTCCAATATTATTAGCCAGCTTAATTATGTCAAAATTTAGGTTGTTACAAATTGCCCATGAGACTTGCTTGGACACATTATTTGAGATCATATATTGCTTTAAAGTATGTAGTGCAAGGAAGTCTCGACACCATATGAAGTAGTTTATCCTCGTACTAAGGAGGTTGAAATGATTTGAAGTAGTTTATCCTTGTACTAAGGAGAATGAAGTGATATGAAATAGTTTTGACTCATGTTGAGGAGCTTTGAAACATATGAGGCAGTTTCGTCTCATGCTAGGGAGTCTTAAAGAATATGAGGTAGAAATTTAGTATAGATAGATAGTTTAAGCTTGTATCTAGGAGCATCATTATCTCGACAGGTGTTTTAAAAACAACCATTGGGAGCGCTAGCTTCGGGACCATTTAATGGGCCTTCATAGTACGTATGGAGTAGTATAATATGACGATGCACATTCGCCTCCATCGTATGAGTTGATATGAATAATTTTTATCTTCATTCCTTGGTTTGTTGGAGTACGGAATCGCTTTGGCATGTAATCCACCAATATGATTGGGATCCGTGCCTTCCTATGATAGTTGCAAGCCTTCTCATCAACAGTGCCTTTCAACACCTTTCATAACTTGCTTAGGTAGTCGTGTTGTATCACAAACTCTCTGTTTAGCATGCTTAACATCAAGACAAGTATCATGTTTAGGTTTGGCATCATAAGACTTGATGTTAAGAGGGAGCGAAGACTTATGCCGTTTCCTATGTCTTTTCCCCTTATTCTTCTCAATTAGTGAAGTGGATTTGTTGCATGAGACGGAAATTTGATTGGTACTTGCTATGGAATCTGCAAGTTCAAATCTCCCATCTTGAGTTAACTCCATCACTTTATCCTTAAAGGCAAAGCAGTTTTCAATTGGATGTCCGACGAGTCTATGGTACTTTCAGTAACTCGGATAATCTACCATTATTGATGCCTCATGTGGTCGCCTCATTTCTTGAAAATCAACGAGATTGTGCTTTAATAGCTCATCAAACATATGTGAGACATCAGAATCCAAGAATGGATACTGCTTGTTTTGGTCCTGTTTGATAAATTATCAGCCTATCAGCCAATTTTGACTTATTTGACCACTATTAGTTGTTTGGTTAATAAGCTTTTTGTAACTCCAAAATGCTAAAATTCAAAAGGCTACTCAAAACAGCATTTTCAATTAGCTTTTTAAGAAAAGAAATTATACTAAACAGCTATCAGCTAATAGCTAATTTATCAAACAACTTTCTAACATCAACTAATATTATCAACAAATCATACCTTCTAACCCAAACAGTCAACCCAATCAGCCAACAGCCATTTACCAAACAGGGACATCCCTTAGAGAAAGCCTTCTACCGCCCCACAATGACATAGAAGCATTCTTAAACTCACTAGTAGCTTTAGTGGATATCTTAGCTAATCGAGTATTCACATGCATAGCATCCACGCTTTCGTATTTCTTACATATAAATTATACTAGTGTTAAATATAAGTTAAATAAATTATAATTATATTACAAAATACAAATTAAAATCTATCTATACATACATTATATATAAGCAGATAAATATTTGTTTAAAAAGTTTAATGTGCTTAGTTGGTAGAGGTGATGATTGTTAATTCAAAGGTTAGAGCTGATGGGCTGTCGAACAGGCCTGTTTAGCCCGCCAATCCACGCTTATTAAGGTTGAGTTGAAAATCTCAAACCTATTTCAAAACAGGCCAAGTTGAGTCTAGCCTGTTTCCTATCCAACCTGTGGATACGAACTGACCTATTTTAATGGCAAATTATACCATGCACCACGGTGCACATAGCAATGTGCACCACGTACCTAAACGACGTCGTTTTGAGCATTGTAAATTAATCATCCGTTTTTTTGGAAATCACGTTTCCCGTTTTGCCCGGTCTCTGTATTTATGTTAATATTCTGTGTATTCCAGGCAATCATTCTGTGTATTCTAGGCAACCGTTCTGTGTATTCTAGGCAACCGTGATGTATATTCATGTTAGTAACACATGTGATGTGTTTGTGCATTCGAATGTTTAGGATGATGAGTTCTGTGTATTTTGTGTCAATATTCTGTGTATTCATGTTATTAACATAGGTTGTGATGTGTTTGTGCATTCGAATGTTAGGAGGATGAGTTTTGTGTGTTTGTGCATTCGAATGTTAGGAGGATGAGTTCTATGTATTTTGTGTCAATATTCTGTGTATTCTGAGCAAACATTCTGTGTATTCCAGGCAAACGTTCTGTGTATTCAATATAATGATTATGTGTATTATAGATAATGAATTCCATGGAGTCATTCGCGTCAACTAACATTGTGTATTTTGTGTCAATATTCTGTGTATTTTAGGCAAACATTCTGTGTATTCTAGGCAAACGTTCTGTGTATTATAGATAATGATTATGTGTATTATAGATAATGAATTCTCTGGAGTCATTCGCGTCCGCATTCACTAACACCAAAACGACGTCGTTTTACGTACGTGGTGCACATTGCTATGTGCACCGTGGTGCAGGGTATAATGATTGTATTTTAATAACTCTACTACAAAGTTTAAAAAATTTCGAAGAGATTCTATAAAAGTTATTTAAAATTTATTAAAATTTGTCATTTTAAAAGTCTACAAAAATTGTGATTGGACGCACCCCTAAGAGTACATAATTTGTTATTTACAAACACATAATATGTTAACTACATATATATAATAGGTTAACTGCATTCTGCAGCCTGCAGGTACATAATGTGTTAACTACATACTATGTGCTTGTAGTTAATATATAATGTACCTTCAATTTATTTACATAGACATAATCTATTTATTGCAAGTACATAATATTTTATCTGAACGTCATTTTGGATCATAATGTACAATGCAAGGTGAACCATGATCTATGATATAATTTGCCTTATTTAGTTTGCTAGGCTAGACCATTTTGAGCTAACTAGATCACTAGATTCCATCGATTTCACTTCTACTCTTTAACTATATATTTAGTTATGAAATAGGTCGAGAATGAAATATGATTCTTGAAATTAGATTTGTTTATTCGTGAGTTTTTAAAAATAACTTTAATTTTAAAAATTATTTAGTTTACCTATTGTATCTCTTATTTTAGACATTTAATTTCTAAACGAAACATATTGCAGAGAGTTATTAATATGAACTTAAATTGGTCATTCAAATAGTTGATTGAAAAGGATACATATCCAAGGTAGGTATAAAGTTTTGAATTGGCATTTAAAATAAAGTAAAATAAGCTCTTATTTAAGAGGATTTTACTATTTTCTTTTTAAATAAAAGATAAAGGAGTGGACAAGTGGTGTGCTAAACAGGTCACAGGTGTTACTTTCCTACTTATACACGACACTATATGGCCTTCATTCCCATTTTATTAATATTATTAATTCTCTTTAAAAAAAAATTAATAATATTAATTAATATATACTCATTAAAGACTTATTTGGGTGGCAGTAGGGATTCACCAACCCTCTGTTTCCTGCATTCACTCTAACATCCCAAGGAGTCAAAATCATTCCTATCATCCATGTAGGATTGTAAATCGGGACACTGAATGCCATTTGACCACAAGGTCTTTGGCAAATTTAAAAAACTATTAAGCTAGCTATTATGCTTAAAAGTGTTCGGTAAATTTAACTTTTTGATATGCTGATAAATGTAAAAAGACTAAAAATAACATTTTCATAAAATTTAAATAGTTTTAAATTTAAATAGGTTCGTTTACATATTAAAATATAAAATAATAAAATCAATATATTTTAATAAAATATAAAGTAAGAACATATATTTGAAAATATATAAAGTAAAACAAAATGTTTATAATTCAAGTTAGTTCATACGAAAAATAATGTTTAAACACAAATGTCAAATTGAAATTAGAACCAAACATATTGAGAGGGGTAAAAGATATCATTTATTTAAAATAATAAGGATAAAAATGTAAAAAAGTTAAGAAGCTACTAGCTTATTTTTGAAAAGTTACCTAAAATAACCTTTCAAAACAAGCTCTTATTTTAAGTTATTAACTTATTTTGAGAACATTATCAAACAAAGCTTATAGCTTATTAGTAACTTAAAATAAGTTATAAACTTCTAAATAAGTTCTGCCAAACAGAGCCATAGTCTTTTAATTTAGATATATTTGACACTTCTACTATTGGTCCTTTCTTCATCTAAGCCTTATCTAGACGTCAATTTTAAGGGTAAAATCTTCCTTTCACTATATGGGTGTCTTCTTCCTCACCATACAAGTCAGAACAACATGCTAATACTTGAAGAAAGTTGCATAGACTCCTCAGGCTGCCTAGTGGTGTACAATCCGTTGGACTTGCCGGTGATCAACATGGCGATGATGACATGATGTGAATGGAGAGTTTCAACAGACATGCATGCAAACACATGATACTGAGATGAGATGTCCCGGCACTAGCAGTAAAGATTTTCATGGGGGATGGAGTAAAATTGCGGGTTTGAAACAAAGAAACAAATGGTTCTAATAAAGAAACAGAGTAAAATTTCACCGTCGAAATACGCTCTCAACTTAAAGCGTTTTTAACAGTAGAAATTTGATCAAGAAGCAATATGATTGTGGATGGTCTTTGTGTTGATGACAGGGGCGGAGCCAGAAAACTTGAGTTGGGGGGCCAGTGTAGTAGAAAAAATTTACCGTGTTAGTCGACATTATAATTAATCATAGTTATCATACTATATTATTATTTATACCATACATTATTGTAATTATTAT
>CM008341.1:27517394-27536202 GCA_002525835.2 Ipomoea batatas | reverse complement strand
CACAGAACGGGTGCGGGCCGACCCGTGAGCTTCGACCCGTTTTGACAACCCTAAATTTGAGTATCAGTGAAGGCGATATTAACTTTATGTATTTCAGTTTAGTAGTACTCAAAAAACAAAAGAAAAAAAAGAGGTTGAGGTCATATCGAAGACTACTAAACTGATTAACAGTCCTAGTTTCGACCCATTTTTACAGCCCTAGGTTTGAGTCTTAGGTTGAGGTCCTATGATTATAGGGAATAGTAGACGGAAAATCTTATGGCAAATGATTAAAATCACAACAATAAGAACTAAAAACACAATACTTTAACACTATATATTTAAAAAGAGTAAATTCCACTTTTAGTCCTTGACTATAGTGGCATTACCACATTTAGCTATATTCTTTTAATTTTGTCATATTACATCCCTGACTTTGAACAATTTCTACTTTTAGTCATCGACTATTGTGACATTGTCACATTTAGTCCTATTCTTTAAATTTTGCCATATTACATCCATGACTTTGAACAACTTCCACTTTTAGTCATCGACTATTATGACATTTTCATATTTAGTCATATTCTTTTAATTTTGTCATATTACATCCATGACTTTCGATTTATTAAAAATTTCATTATTTTTACCGTTAGAATTAATAAATAACAAAGAAAAAATCCTTACACATATCGTAACTCATATTTCAAACACATCAGAAATATCGTAAATATCAAAGGATGTAATATCGTAACTTATAGAGAAATATGAGTTATGATTATAAGGAGTTTTTTTTTTTTTTTTTTCATTTGTTATATGTCAATTTAAGGATATCATTGTATCTCAATATCGTAACTCATATTTCTAACGGTAAAATAATGGAATTTTTAAAGGAAGATTAGTGGTGGCAATCAAATGAAAGTCATGTATATAATATGACAAAATTAAAAGAATATGGCTAAATGTGACAATGCCACAATAGTCGAGGACGAAAAGTGAAAGTTGTTCAAAGTTAGGGTGTAATATGACAAAATTAAAAGAATAAGACTAAATGTGGCAATGCAACAATAATCGAGGACTAAAAGTGGAATTTGCTCTTTTTAAAAATTAAAAATCATAGATCAAAATAACTAATAATGCATAACTCATCATACAATACAACTTTATTTAAAGATTAAATACCCCACATATTAAGAATTAATATATCGCTCTAAAATATATAAATTGATTCAAAACTCATTACCCTTCCACTCTACTTTTGAACAATGGAATCAAAAATAAGGGAGAAAAAATAAAACAGTCATTGTCTATGCATTTTGGTTCTATGACTATTAGGGGTCTTGTTAATTGCAGTCCATGTTTCAAAATTATTAATTTAGTACCTTAACTATTCAATTTTTCTCAATTTCAGTCACTCTAATCAAATTAAGGGCTAAAACTCACCGACAAATTTTAATTGACGACATTATGTTTAATCGCAGGAACAATTTTGTCTTTCCATCATTACCTCAAAACAATACTTCTTCTCTAAACATTTTTTTCTGGTAATCCATGAAGTTATATCCGTCTTAAGATCCGTTTGAATATCCTCGCCGGTGAAATTCATGAAACCCAGAGACCAAAACTTGTTCTTGTCGGACATGACGATTTTTCTTTCATGGGAATTCGATGATGTTTTCCTGAATCCAGGTGGCATAAACATGAAGTTTTAGCAATGGCAACGTCGTACATGCAAATAACATTGTTGTCGCTTTTGCTTCCGGCCTGTTCCGAAACCGGATGGGGTGGAGAGGTTGAGCTCTCTTGTGGGGGTTATGAAGAGTATTCCGGAGGATTCAACCGGGTTCTTATCGTTAGCGGACCAAACGACGGTGTCGTCGGGGGAGCCCGAGGAGAGGTTGTAGTACCAGAATGAGAAAACGAAGCGATTGGGGTAATTGTCGAAGGGGAGAAAGTCGGCGGCGAAAGTGGAGTTGGGGGAGATGATGATTTGGTTTTGGGTTGGCGTCCATGGGGATTCGAAGAGGAAAAAGAAGAGATTTTAATTTCTTCAGGTGTTGTTGGGATGAAGTGAATTATGGATTGTAGAAGAAGGAGGATGAGGAGGAAGAATGAAGAAGAAGAAGATGGAAAGACGAAATTGCTCTTGATTGTGATTAAACATAATATGATAAATTAAAATTTTTTCGTGAGTTTTAGCTGGTAATTTGACCAGAATGGCTGAAATTAAGAAAATTTGAATAGTTAAGGTACTAAATTGACAATTTTTTTAAGACACTAAATTGACAGTTTTAAAACTCGTGGACTAAGAAAAATTAAATAGTTAAGCCCAATAGTCATAAGATCAAAAGTGAAATTTTCTCTTTTAATTTATATATTTACTTATTTTAATTATAATTAATTATTTATTTATTTATTTATTTATTTTCATTCCAATTTTGTTTTACTACCAAACAAAATGACCCATTTTACTTAAACCCATTATCATTACCAAATATTTGATTCTCATTACCATTCTGATTCCAATTGTTGAACCAAACACACTCTTAGCCTATTATTTTATATTTAGAGGTGTGGATAGAATAATTTCTACTTAACAAATTCTTCTTATATGCAAACTTAAACAATGCAAAAGTAATTTTCAAAAAAAAAAAAACAATGCAAAAGTATAAAAGATAGAAGAAAATAAAAGTCTTGTTCACAACACAAGTTTTTGTAAGAGCACATTGTTTTGGACATTTTATTCTTTATAGGAAATAGGTTGAAATTAGCCACCAAATTACAAGCAAACGTGTAATTGGAGAGTTTTGTAAGATCACATTATTTTGGACATTTTATTCTTTATAGGAGATAGGTTGAAATTAGCCACCAAATTACAAGCAAAAGTTTAATTGCAAAGTGCAATTAGGTTCTTGAGAAAAGGGATGCTCACTTGGTTGTAAACCTCTTATCACTTTTCCATTTCAGTGCCCCGTTTTCAATTCTAAAGTGTGGAAAAAATGAGATTTTTTGCATTACATATGGCACACATGACGAGCAGTACATTTGGTTATTCACAAAAGGGTAATATTTTGCCACCCCGGACCCCGGAAACACTTCTAAAGTGTGGAAAGGGGTTTTCTTGATTTTCTATAGACTCGTGCTCCTTTATTACACTTGGTTCTTAGGCAACATTGAGGACGATGTTTGGTTTAAAGTGTGGAAATGACGCACTTTGTGCTTGAATTGTTGTGATAGCTTAATTGATTGATGGGTAATTGTTTGATTGGGTGTATTGGATTTTGGAGAGTGTGTCATTCTTTATGCTATCTAGGAAAAGTTTTGATTATGTGCCAATAAAGTTTTTATTCTTGGAATATCTTTTGGAAGTTTTTTTTTTTTTTTTTCATTTTTGCACCAAAAGTGAAATGCTTGGAACCAAAGAGGTTCAAAATCTTGTGCGCTTGCATGTTGTTCACCTCTTATTTTGTTAGGACCTTAGTCGATGATCTCTCGAAGTGGGAGTGTGCACATTTTAACTTGAGAAGGATAATGGTAAGCGAAACCCGGGAATTGAACTAATATTGGTAGGGAATGGGGTAAAAAGAGAGTTATAGTGTGCATTGAGAGGAATCCCTTATCCCTTGTAAAAGGCAAGAGGGGTTAATTTTATTAAAGTTTAAAAAAGCTAAGCATGGCCACTCCTAGAGGTAAGATTCGAGGTGAGCCATCTTGCTAGGATTTGGGCAACCATTGCACCATCCTTGAAAAAGCTTAGAGATCTACGTAAGGTCGGTTATCCAACGACGTTATCCTAAAAGATGAGAAAATTGAGAGGAGGTGAGCCGCTTTGCTAGAATTCAGGGACCCATTGCACCGACCTTCAAACAAGCATGGAGCTTCATGTGAAGTCAGGTGCCTGACGACGTTACCCTAGAAAGCGAGAAGAAAAGAGAAACTGCCCAAGCCATTGGCGGTGAGTGGTTCATGCCCCAACTCTCATTTATATTTTATGTTTAAGGGCTTTGGCGTTCGGTTGGACAGGTTAGTTAAGTTGTGTACATCGTTCCCACTAGTGGGATCAACTTGAAGGCCCTTGCAAAATGAAAGGTGAACCCCATTTGGATTGCATGCTTGGTTAAATGGTGTGAAAAAAGGTTTTCTCGATGTTTAAACTTGATCTTTATGGATTTTTGCTTCCTTTGTATATTCCTAGAGTTGTATGGTGCATGTTTAACACACTTGTAGATAATATAAGGGATTTCACCCTCTCCGGTTGGTTGCACCCTTGTCTTTGCATGACCAATTGATGTGATTAAGATATCCTAGATATCTTTGGCATTTAGATGATTATGATTTGATTGAGATTTGCTTGAGGGCAAGCAAAGTTAAAGTGTGAAAACTTTGATAAGTACCAAAGATACCTAGGTTAATGGTCTAATTTAGCAGTGCAATTGTGCTTATTTGATATTCTTTTGTGACTAATATATTGGGTTTTATGCTCTAATGCGCTAACCAATTGCAAAGCTCTACTCTTGGCATACTTTAAATGGTTTTATAGGTTCTTGAGCCTTAAAGCGAAAGCATATGGACTTGGCAAAGGAAACAACCAAAGAAGGAGGAACCATGGGAAATCCACGTCCACTTCTACGCTTTGAATGTGGCGTGGAAAATATCCAGAAAGTTCCAAGCGTGGAGAAGAGATGTGGCCATTAAGTGAAAAGTCCACGCGCGTGGATTCGCGCATGGAATGGCCATGACGCGATTTTTGAAGACCAAGTGCAATTGGAGGAAGCTATTTAAGGAGTTAGATTAGATATTTTTGAGGAGGTTGGCAAAAAGTAGAGAGAGAATTAGATTTTTCTAGAGAGAAGTTAGAGCTCATTCTTAGATTCTAGAGAGAAGAGCATTTCATTTTCAATTCAATCTTGTTGAAGGAGATCTACTTTCAAGCTCTTTGATTTGGAATTCAATTGCTATTGCTTAGGTAATTCTCTAATTATACTTTGATTTGCTTTGCATTTTGATTTCAATTTCTATTTCCAATTTGTGCAATTAGGTCAATTGTGTTTTACACTTGCACTCATGATTAGGTAATTTCTTCATTAGGAATTGAACTATGGAGTGGCATGATGCTAAGTGTAGTTCTTCGTTTCTAGATTGGAGATTGTATTGTGTGATATGAGGAATTATTCTTGTTAATTGTTGATGATTTATTTGTTTTCCTTGAGGTTGGCCAACTCTTTGAATAATCCAAGGCATCAAGGCTAGGCAAGATATTGCTAGACTTGATGTAGCTCATATCAATCTTGATTTCCTATTCTAGACTTGAAAAGTATGAGTATGTTAGGTGGCGTAGGCAAAGTGTTTGTGAAAATGCCCCTAAGCCCCTTGGTTGCCTAAAAAGCACTCCAAAGCTAGGGAGAACTTAGTAGACCGATTGGTGAAAGGTATTAGCAAAATCACCCAAGAATAACCAATTACGCAAGACAACTCTCCTAGACCTTAGACACACGATGAAGCATCATGTCCACTTGCAATTCACTTCCTAGTTTCTTTAATTGCTTCAATCTTGTTCTTTTGATTCTTTGAAACTACAACAACTATTCTTTATTCTTTGATTGATTGTGAATTTGTGATAAGGCGAATGAGGAAGTTGAAATGCATTCCCTAGACTAAAAACTAAACAATGTTTCCAATTTGACCTCCCTTGAGATCGACAAAACCCAGGGGCAACCCCAATGAAACATCATTTGATTGAAGTGCACGAAAGAAGTGACGAATCACACCACCTAGTCAATTTGTCCTATTGCAACTACTACTGAAGACAATTTTCTTCAATTATACTTATATTTACCCTCCAATTGCAACTACTACTGAAGAAAAACACTATGAGTTCACTTTAATATTGTCTTGTGTAAGTTAACATGACATCTAATAGCTTATTTTTTGCAGTTTCTGTGATTTGGACTATTTACTTGACAACTGACTAAAAAGGAGTTGGATCTAACTTCCAACTGTGATGATAGAAAGTAAGCATTCTTTCTATTGATTTAATAAAGTAATTTAATATGCAAATCATATCCAGTATAATATAGTTTTTACTTATTTAATGTTGAACATGACATATACATCTATTCATATTACTAAAGACACATTAATCATATCCAGTAAGCTCCTGTGCCTCTCGGAGCGAACGTGGGTGGACTCGGACCGTTAAACGGACGGAGAAAGACCCCGTTAATTTACCAAAAAAAAAAAAAAAAAGACACATTAGTTTAGATAAAAACAAAGTTATTTATTAATCAAGAATGTTTACAACTGTTACATAAGTATAAGAATAGTAGTAATTACATTTTCAAATTATGAAAACTTATGTGTAAGACTTCTATGTATCTATGTCTAAGTCTAAGAGCAACTACATCAACACATATTCAAGGGGATCATGTCAAGAAATTGGCCATGTAGGCAGAGAGAGGAGAGGAGAGAGAGGAGGAGGATACCTCCTGCAAATGAAGGATCATTCTACAGTAATTCTGACATTTTAATTTTTTTTTACTTTGCGCGCACAGCAGCCGCCCAGCGGGCGCGTCAGGCGCGCCTCTGACCAGTTCAGATTTTTTTTTTATTTTTTTATTTTTTAATTTGATTTGCTTTATTTTTTTTTCTCCACTTATTTTCTCTTTCCTAATCACACTTACAAAAACTCCTAAAATACCGCGAAAAAACTCCATTGATAAGGATGCTCTAAGAGCTATATCTATCGATATATATCTATAAACTAAAATGCATCTACATGTCTGAAATTGTTGATTACACAACCCTGCTTGACTTGAAATCCTCTATATGTCACTTCATTGTAATTGTACCTTCTGGTGTTAGTCTTTTACATCATTTTAGCCATAGTTTCTCAGTTTTGGTTCCTTGCAAAGCTTTGCTTGATGATTACACAGCACTGCTTTACTTTAAATCCTCTATATGTCTCTTGATTGTAATTGTCCATTCTTATGTGGGTCTATTACATCATTGTAGCTACACTGCTGAGTTTGTTGTACTTGCAAAACTTTTCTTTTACAAAACAAAACACTCAGTAGTAAAGTAACTAATTTCATTATCATTCCAAATAGGCAAATGAAAAAAAAAAATTAATTAGGGCAATAAGAATTAAAATAGTTTAGAAAAATTAAAAACACAATTTTAACGGTCTAAAACATTGTCTGCATAGGGTGAGAAAAAACCAATATTACAAATAAATCCAGATCCATAATGCCTGGATAGGGTGAAAAATTGTCAAAAACATTGTCTTCAGTAAATGGTAACTATTGTCATTTTAAAAAACAGAAACAGGAACAATGAGTCTCCACTCTTCATTCTGTATCATTAGCTTCCTTCTCCTCTTTCACAATCACATGTTTTTTTTGTTTCTGGAACTTTGGGTATTGGAAAATTCATCAAGTAAACTTCTCTTAACGGCTTCATTCTCATTTCCAACAACATTTGTATTTTAGGCACTATTCACAACTGGACTCTCTGCCTCTTCCTCAAAAAAAAAAACCTGAATAGATAACATCACATTAGTTAGAAATATGAACATTTGAAAGGAATAGTTTAATGAACATTCATAATAATATAGTTTAATCACCTCATCAGAATCCGAGTCATTTTCAGTAACTTGTAGCTTAGAGAATAAACCATCATCCTTGTCATCTAGTAGGTCAGGACAGTAAGTATTGAACAATTTTGGGAAGTTTTTGACTTGCATCACTAGAAAAGCATTATGTAGGGTTTCCAATTGTTCCCTTCTTACAACAATTTTAAAGAACAGTCCTCTGCCAACCAAACTTTGAAGCTCTTTGGGGATTTTGGTAATTACCTAACACATTCAAAGAAACAGGATTATAGGTTAAAAAATAGTTTCTTAACAAAAGAAAGGATATTACTGAAACATTTTTCAAAATAAACTAACTTTTGGCTGCATTCTTTTGAGTTCATCAGCTTTTAGACACAGCAACTCAACATTTTCACGGTCCCAGAGTAGAAATGGTACTGTACCATTAAGATCAACCACACGAATTTTGATTTTATCTCATTCATGTATGCCACTTACTACCACATTTATTGCACTTATACATTCCTGCTTTTAATACCAATTTCTTATTACATCCTTGTGATTTGCAAGACTTGCAATACTAATAATTAAGATCAGACTCTATACCAATAATCTGACATGGTACCCACTAGTCACCATACTGCAAAAAAAAAAAAGTAAAATATATTAAAATTAAGTAGAAAAAAAAAACAGTTGTGAAGGGTTAAGAACTTACCTCTCTTTTCTCAAAGATTTCAGATAGTGTAGTGATTTGCATTTTTCCACTGCTTAAGTTCCTTCCACTAGAGTTACCATAACTAAATGTTGAATTGGATGTAATGCTCTTCAAAGGAGTTTTTTGCAGACATAAGCTAAAAGAAAACAAATATTTCATTACTATTTCATATAATCCCATTACATGTTGTATAACTATAGTTATTGATAATACAAGCATACTATTCTTTGAATTCCACAAAATCCATACTGCCTTGGTTGAAAAGAAGTTTGGTAGCATCATAAGAATTGGAAATTTTGACTTTAGCGGATACATAAATAGTATGACAATAACAATGTCTCATTTAAAAACTCTTTGATTACAGGACACTAATAGTGACTGAAGTGAGATAGAGCTACAATCTAATTTAATAAACATTGTTACTCAAGTAAGAGTAACAATGTATTCAGACCATAACAATTTTGTTAGTTTACTTAGTATGAGTGACTTCAATAAACACATGTATATTTGCCTTGCAGATCATGAACAGAATTAGCAAGAATGTTTCCAAATTTGCAGTGAAGGATGATTCAGTGGAAAAAAAAAAAAAAAAAAGTTAGGTAAGGCTTTGTTACCCTATCTTATAAATATCTATTTACATGTTTTACTTTATATTCTTAGTTAAAAGTACTACAATAAGTAGTTTACTTACAGTTTTCAACCAACTTCACCCTACCCATTTGAATTAGAACAATCACTGGTCCTACTAAATCAGTTTAAAAAAATGCATTACTTTCTCCACATGATCATCTCAAACCGTGTATTTAAGTTGATTGACCCTACAAAAAAAATAGTTAGAAGCTTAACAGATATTTGAAATTTGTTTAAGTAAAAAATTAGTTTTTATTTCTTACTTTAAATCCTCAATCAGAAAATCTATCAACCGAGAAGGCCTCCTAGATATCAACTTATTCAATGGGGAGTATATTTCAATGACGCACCAATCACATCTACCCAAATTAAAACAGAGTTAATCAGTAATCTAAAATCAAATAAATGAAAAAATGAAGCAAACAAAAATAATAGAACATATCAACCAAGACATTAGAACCAACTGTCTTCGAAGATGTAAACGACCGTAACTGATATATATTTTTAGGAAAATCTGATCCTTTGTAGTTTTTAACCAATATTTTATGATAGAACTTCAACATGTGAGGACTACTGCATGTCTTATAGGTATAGAAATGAGCAACTACCAAAAAATTTGTTATACAGTACACATTGCCTTCAACAAAATCATTAGCAATAGAAACATTCTTGCCGGGAATATGCAGATGAATATATGATCCCTATCAATAAAAAAAAAAAAAAGTATATTAAATAAATGTTTTACGAATGAAACAATGAATCCAAAAATTTTTGAACACTAGTAATATTACCTCTTTGTAGTGAAACACACTCTCTGGATTTTATTTCTTCATTGCCTCTACTTTGCAAAATGTTGTACATGCGCACGGCTCGCAATTTCATTGCAACAGAAGTGTTTTTCTCCTAATCTCTCAAACAACAATATACATGGAAGCCATGGTGTTTATGCGTAAATGAAAGTCTGAAATTGTTTGTATTCGATTTGTAAATATGTAATTTGATTACATGTATTTATATTTGTAGCCCTAGGGTTATATCGATTATTGTAGTTGATTAAATGTTAATCAATATCTTCAAATCTTTTGTGAATCGAGGAGTCTCACCGATATTGTTTTTTTATTTTTGAAATAAAGTCTCACCGATATTGTATTCATGCCGGTTAGTGGAAATCCCAAAAGTTGTATTCATTAATTTCGTATTTAAATGTAACAAATATCTCAGACGTAAAACATAACAATATGTTTAATGAATGCGAATTCCCCAAAAAAAGTCCAAATTTACTGCGTTTCCATTGGGCGGGAAACCAAAAAAATTTTTATTTACCAAAATTTATAGCTTATATATAGAGTAAAAAATTGTCTGTGCATCGCACGGGTAATTGGACAATTATTTGCTCGAATTCAAGCAAGGATAACATGAAAATATAACCGATCAAACTCATTTAATCAATTGTACTATATAATATTCGTTGTTATAATTTATATAATTGTATATCGATCCAAATATTCTTAAAATATTATAACAAATCAATTTCATGCAACGTACGGGTTAAAATACGAGTAATTGTAATAACAATAGTCTCCATCGAGACAGCTAAAGTGGTCGACTAATCAACCTTTAAATCAGGTGAAACCAAAAAATCTAATGTATCAAAATAATAATGGCAAAAACTTGTGTGAGACCATCTCACATGTTTCAATCCGTGAGATGGGTCGGCTTAGGGCTGAGCAAAATATCGGTTAACCGACTGCTAACCACTAACCGATAACTGAACCGATCAAAAAAATCGATTATCGGTCGGTTACGGTTATTACGCCAGATCTTTTATTAATGAGATCAAAAGTCCAACCCATTAATTAGAGATGCGATCTGTCTCATAGATTGAATCCAATGAGACGATGATAATAATAATAATAACAATAACAATAACAATAACAATAATAATAATAATAATAATAATAATAATAATAATAATAATAATAATAATAATAATAATCGCTCGACTAACCAAATGAGCCCTTTATGCAAAAGTTCCATCACGGGCCGCTTATTAACGATCCACATTTGAGTAGACCTGCTAATTTTGGGCTCAATGTCCAGTACAACAATAATTGTTTTAAGCTTATGAATTTGTTAAATGTTGTTGTTGTTTTTTTTTTTTTTTTTTTAAAAAAACTTGATATAGGAGGTGTTTGATAAATAGATGTTAGTTGATTGAGTTAGTGAGTTTGACTAGTTGATAGCATTAGCTAATTGTAAAAAAGTGTTTTGATAAATTAGCTGTTAGCTGATAGCTGATTAATGCAAAATGATTTTGGTCCTGTTTGGTAAATGGTTATTAGCTGATTGGGTTGGTTGTTTGGGTTAGAAGGTATGATTTGTTGATAACATTGGCTGATTGTAGAAAGTTGTTTGATAAATTAGCTGTTAGCTGATGGTTGTTTGGTATAATTTCTTTTCTCAAAAAGCTAATTGAAAAGGCTGTTTTGAGTAGCCTTTTGAATTTTGGCATTTTGGAGTTACAAAAAGATTATTATTTACCAACTAATAGTGGTCAAATAAGCTAAAATTGACTGATAGGCTGATTATTTACCAACTAAGCATCTTTTTGAATTTTAGCATTTTAGAGCAATAAGCTATTAAAAAAAAACTAATTAATCAAACACTCATATTGATTGATTAACCAAGTTAAACGGTTAATAGTGGTTAAATAAGTTAAAATTGACTGATAAGCTAACTATATTAACAAACATGTCCACAAGTAAAGCAAATATTTTTAAGTTTTAAAACTACTCTTGTTGGAGGGGAAAAATGCATTTTTAGGACTTGTGGAGGACGCCAATGGGTGTGTGCATGCTTATTATGAATTAATTAACAACACATTTAGTTCACTGAAATTTCTCGCAATTTAAATTCCTAAAATTTGAGGCTTTAAAAAATTCCATGGGTCTTTTTGATGCTTTAGATTTTTTATTACTTGAAAAAAAAAAAGACATGTAAAAAAAAAAAAAGAAAAAGACATGTTGAGATAATATTACACTTGTATATCTTTATACTAACTATTATGTGAAGGCATTTTAACTTTTTTTTTATATTACTACTTTTACTACAAGTTGTTGAAAATATTCATTTTAGTTATATAGAAAATAATCATCTTTATTTTATATTAATTAACTTTGATATTTAAAAATTACGCTAATTATTTACTTATTTTAATTTTGCATTAATTTAATCGTAAATTATAACTAGGATTATGAAATAAAGATTAGCTTCATGGTATACAGAGAATGAAAAGTTTGAATAATTTATTATATACTAACATACAATAATTTTTATTTCAATAATAATAATAATAATAATAATAATAATAATAATGTATTTTAATTCAACAATTTAGGACAGTTGGTAAGCAACACTGTTTTAAAGATTTCCGGGCAACAAATAACATGAAAACCTATAAACAAAAAAAAAACATGAAACCGATAAATTTATAGAAATTTATGGCATGAAAAAACATTAAGTAATAATTACTTAATTTATACAACATAATTAATAAACATTAAAGAAATTAGAACTAAATACCCTTTTATAAAAATCAAAGAAACTAAATATTACAATGTATTAAAATTACTAATTGTGATAAAAGTTGACGTCTTTTAACTTCATCTTAAATTAAGTTATTCCCATATTTGCTAATTTCATCGATTCGTGCGTTTGACTTTGAAGAATATGACTGCGGGATTTGATTTTGATTTTGATGTATAGGTCGTTTTCAAGATCCATACGCGCAGGCTGTGTATATAAAAGTGTATAGCTAGCAATCCAGCTAGGAGCTAGCTAGAAACAAGAGTTTTTTTTAAGTGGTGTCTTAAAATTGCTTTTTTTTTTTTTTTTGGTCAAGGACCTTGTAGTTCAGTGGCATCAAACCCTTTCCTTTATACGGGATGTGGTGGCTGACTCTTGTGCTTCAATACAGATACTGCATTGTAATAGAGTTAGTAGTATTCAAAAAAAAAATTGCTTTTTTTTTTTTTTTTTGAAAATGTGTTTAAAATTGCTAGGAGCTAGCTAGAAACAGGAGTTAATTTTTGAAATGGTGTCTTTAACTGTAGAGAAATTCTAATTTAGTTATTGATTATGTTTTATCTAATTAAGTCCTTCAAATTTAAAAATTATAATTAATTTGGTCCCGCTTATCTAGTTGTTAGACATCGATTTACTCATAATCAAATTGATAATTTTACTATAGTCAAGGAACCACATCAATAAGAAAGAAGCACCACATCAGCTAATAACTGATGCCATGTCATCATGGAAACTACTACGTAGAAAACATGTGAAAAATGCTAGACAAAAAAAATTAATGGTAAGGGAATCGAAATATATGTATGAAAAGTCACAGTGCGATATAAATAATCTGATATAGTTTATGGTTCGAGATGGGTAGGCTAATTGTATTTGTTTTCAAATTTGATGGTTTATTTGTAAAGAACAAAATATTTTGGTACAAGAAAGATCCCCTAATAAGGACTTTTAATGTATTGGAAGGAAATTTGTGTCCTTGGCACCGTCAACACAGCAGTAGTCGGTTTTTTCCTTCTTTCTATGATTGTACATAGGCTAGGAAGTCAAGTTAGGCCACAGAAGTCTACAAGTCTACAATTCTTCGTCTTTGGTGCGCCACTTGGTTATACGTTAGGAAAATAGCATAATTATGGCTCACTTATATACTAATACCTTAAATTTTAATGTAGTATATTTTTTTAAAAAAGTTAACACCTAACTTGGTCTCTCGGCTATTAATATTTCACAATTTTGATCCTCAACTATTAAAGTTGCTCAATTTAATCCTTAACTATGCAATTTTTACCTAAAATGGTCACTTAACTATTAGGATTTCACCACTTTGATTTTCGACTACCAAAGTTGTTCAATTTAGTCCCTAATTATGCAATTTTTACCTAAAATTGTCCCTCCACTATTATGATTTTACCACTTTGGTCCTCGATTACCAAAGTTGTTCAATTTAGCCCCGCTAATATTAACCTAAAATGTAAGTTTAGTGTGAATTTGGGGACCTTTTCGGGGAGTCAAGGACCAAGGTGGTGAAATCCTAATAGTCAAGGACCTAAGTGGTTGATGGGATTATTATCTGGGCATCGTGAACATACGATGATCCCCAAACTATAGTGCTCGGCTGAACCGAACCCCGAATCAACCGGTCTATCTTATCTACTTTCCTGAGCTTCACCACCGTACCAGCTAGGCACACCTCATGGGAGCTTACTTGGGTTGATCGGCCCGACCTTCTTGCCTTGGAACTCCCCTTCCGCTCTGACCCATAATCACATGGCACTTGGGCTAAAGGCAGAGGCTTGTGTCTTGCTTCGTGCATGGCAGCCAGGAGGCGTCCATGCCATATGACCGGCACCTATCCCTTGACACCCTATATATACCGCATTTCATGTTGGAGGAGGACTTTTGACTTTTTCCTCTAATAAATAGCTAAATAGCCCGAAAACCTCTAATCCACTATCACGTTGATCGAGTTCATACCTAGAGTATAACGACCCTGTACTCGATTCATAAGTAATAAAGTATATTTGGTCATATTCTACTACGTGACTGCGTATTTACTTTATCATTTTGGCACCGTCCGTGGGGATCGGTACGTTACAACCCGAGCATTATACCTCTACCACTCCTCACATAAGATGTAACCGTACAGGGATTTTTACAATGATCAAGAGGACCAGGAAGGTAGTACCGACCTTCAATCTCGCCTTAACTCGCGCTTGGAGCCTAACAATATGGTCCGAGCGCCTCCGCCTGAGCCAATCAACATCATTCAGTAAGGACCCGTGTTCCCTGCGGTCGTCAGGCAAATGTCTTACAAGTACCCCATGTACCCCGTAGATCCTACTTTGCAATGGTGACAAAACTCTACCAAGCTTAACACTCTGCCCTACCCGTTTCAGCCTGTACCGCCGGTATACCCTCCACAAGCGCCAATACCACTCTACCCAGAAGCCACGACTGTGGAGGTGGCCGTAGCGAGTGGACCCGACCTACATTGTGCGTAGTCAGAAAGAATGGCGCAGTCCACCCACCAGCAGGTCCCTGGCCAAACTCGACATCCTACCATATCCAGAGCATGGCGAAGAGGTTGCGAGCAGCCGACCTAGGGGATCAGACAAGGACGAGCGCATTCGATCATATAACACTACATATGCGGAGAAAACTAGGGTCGTTTGAATGCGGTCGTATGTCTATAGATTTATCAGCCACGACGAGAGCGCCATAGTACCGCCCAACCCGGTCTTACCTGCGGGATCCAGGACCGAGTCATCGACCACGTGTTCTGGGGAATAAAGATTACAGTGGGAAAACCGACCCTGAAGAGCATATCAATTCTTATTACGGCAACATGTTGATGATGGGGTGTCTGATGTTGTCATGTGTAGAACATTCTATTCCACGTTAACCGGGAGGGCCATTGATTGGTTTAAGACACTGGAACCTGGGCTGATATCCAATTTCATCGACCTCGCACGCAAATTCATACTCCAATTCGAGATGTCAAAGGCGGTAAAAAACACTTTACGTACCTCAGAAAGGTCAAATAGCGGGAAGGCAAACCATTGTCAGTTTCCATTTAGCGGTGGAAGAGTACTATGGGGGAAATCGATCCCCTAGATAATGGCACAACAATCAACATTTTGCACTCTTTGCTCCGAGCAGGGGCTCTTTATCATGATTTTATCCTACGGCCATCCTTGACTTACGAGGAAGTTGTACGACGAGTGACCAACCATGCCAATGCCATGGAAGCCAATTCCGCTAAACGTCAGCAAGAGACCAGTTTGGGCAAGCGAGATCAGAGGTAAGGCCATAGGCAATCCGATCACCGGCAAAAGGATCGACATGGTAATCCAATTTACACCCCTCTCACTCAGCCAGTATCTGAGGTCTTGGATTACGCCCAGTCATGGACATCGCCTGTGTCCATAACGTCATACTAGGGAGACTGGGAATTGCCCAAATCGGAGCGATTATATCAATGCCCCATCTCTGCATGAAGTTCCAAACCCTGGAGGAATTGGAGTGCTAAGAGGTGACCCCCAATCCGCCTATCGATGTTATGTCAAAGTTATTCAGAAGCAGGAAGTTGGTATTTCTCGGGTAAAAACTATAACTAGGAGAAATGATGCGGAAAAGAATGAGCAACTAGAACCTTTTGAGGAAATTGAGGAAGTCGTCCTAAATGAAGCTTAACCAGACAAGAAGGTTAAAATTGGAGCAACATTGAGCCCCAAGCTCAGACAGTCAATCTTAACCGAGCTGCAAAAGTATTCTGACATCTTTGCCTAGGGACCGGAAGATTTTTCATGCATTGACCGATGAGTAATCTGTCACCGATTGGCAGTTAACCCAGTTGCAAAGGCTATCAAGCAGAAGCAACAACACCTGTCAGCGGATTGGAGGGAGTTTGTGCAAAAGGAAGTGAAAACGCTCGCCGCAATCGGTCATATTAGCGTGGTGGCATACCCCGACTCGGTAGCTAACATTATCCTCGTCCTCAAACCTCCGGCCTGGCATATGTGCATAGATTACACTGATCTAAACAAGGCATGTTCGTTGGACCCATACCCTTTACCGAGTATCCATCAAATGGTGGACGAACCAGCTGGGGCCGCCTTAATGAGCTTCATGGATGCTTTAAAAGGCTATCATCAAATCATGATGGCCGAAGAGGATGAAAGTAAAACTTCATTCACAACTCCTGGCAGGTTGTTCTGTTACCTGGTTATGCCGTTCGGCCTCCAAAATGCTGAAGCAACCTATCAAAGGATGATAAATATGCTTTTTGAGGGATCGCTCGGCCGAACTATGGAGGCGTATGATGACACATTTGCCGTCCAAAGTGGAAAGTTCTTAGGTTTTATGATGACAAAAAGGGGAATTGAGCCAAACCCGGCTAAAGTTCAAGCTATCATAGTCATGCAGCCAACTGCAAATGTCCAAGAGGTGCAATAGTTGACACACCGATTAGCCGCATTGAGTAGATTTTCGTCTAAACTAGCCAAACGTGCGCGCCCGATCTTTAAGGTTTTAAAGAAGACAACCACCTTTGCTTGGAATGAAGAATGTTAGGCTGCGTTTGACAGCCTAAAGGATTACCTTATGTCACCGATCATTTTGTCCGGACTAGAACCTGGCAAAGAACTACAAGTCTACCTGTAAGCATTAGACCTTGAGGTAAGTGCGGTTTTGTGCCATACCGACCCTCAGGGAGTTCAGAGGCATGTATATTATGTCATCCATGCTTTTCAATGATCGATGTCCGGTAATCCCGGTTGGAAAAAGTCATTTTTGCATTATACATCGCCGCGAAGAAGCTCACCCCTTATTTCTAATGGAAAATTGTCCAAGTGCTCACCAATCAGCCTATCAGCACTATACTTCCGACATCCACTTCTTTAAGGCGGTTGATAAAATGGGTCATGATGCTCAAGCAGTTCGCTATTGAGTACGCAAACCGAACCGCCATTAAGGGTCAAGCTTTAGCAAATTTTGTTGTGGAATACTCGGCTAGGGAAACCAGTCAAGCTGTCTCTTCCAACCTTATTGATTTATGGTGGGAGGTGGCCACGGTCGGATCAAGTAGTAAGAAAGGAGCTGGCGGAGGAATAGCCATCACTAGTCCAGAAGGGTTTAAGGTCTATTACGCTTTGGTGTTCCAATTCACACCGATCAATAATAAAGCAGAATATGAAGCATTCATCGCCTGCTTACGCCATATAAAACACCTTGGTGCTCGTTATGTTAAGATCCGAATGGACTCTGCCTTAGTTGTTGGCCAGGTCCTAGGTAATTTCGAGGCGAAGGGTGACCGATTGACTCACTATAGAGATCAAGCATTGGCCAGAATAGAGAGTTTCCAATCATGCATAGTTGAGCATGTTCCTCGGACAAAGAATGTAGATACTAATATGTTATCCAAGCTAGCGCACGAGGCCCTAGAGTATATTTTGAAGATAGCTCGGACCATAGACGTCCCGACCGCAAGCATTGACGTGCTGCTAGTTGCCCCGGTGGGGGTGGAAGACGGGGGTGGAAGACGAAGATAGGATAAGCGATCTACATGGCTACATTGAGAGTGAGACATTGCTCATGGACGAAGCGAGGGCACACAAGGTGAAACTTCATGGCCCAAGATTCCAAGTCCTAGAAGGTCGGTTATACAGACGGTCTTATGGTGGCTGTTTAATGAGATGCCTGACTAAGTTTGAAGCCGATCTCGTCATGACTTAGCTGCATTTGGGAATTTTCTCGGCACATCAAGGAGGAAGGGTCCTTGCTCGAAGGATAATGCTGATCGATTATTATTGCTTGTCGATCCAACTTGACTGCGAAAAACTCACTAAGGCTTACGAAAAACTCACAGGTTTATGGGAGCAAGGTGTCCAGTCGAAGTGGTCCTTGGACCTGTTTCCCCTGGTCATGGGATGATGGGAGCAAGGTGCCCGGTCTAAGTGGCCCTCGCACCTATTTTCCCTAGTCATGGGGTGATTAGAGTAGGGTACCCAGTCTAAGTGGTCCTCGAACCTGTTTTCCCAATCACGGGGTGGGGTTTAATAGACAAAAAACATGCAAAATTGCAAAATTGAGTATAATCGATAATTTAATAAAACGGAAGAGTAAGTTTAAAAAGGCCCAAAGGTCGATAGTTATCAAAATACAGTTACTTTGTCCAACACAATGGGGTCGGGCTCCCAGAAAATCAGAACCGCGTCTCAACTGATGTGTTGTTATTGCTGATAAGTGCCTATTTGTCCATATTTTCACCCCATATATAAACCTATTTTGAGTGATAAATACTTTGGTTTTATGCAAAA
>CM008341.1:27505835-27516348 GCA_002525835.2 Ipomoea batatas | reverse complement strand
TCAACCGTATGGGACATTTGCAAGGGAAACATCGGTTAGCCATGGTGAAAACTTAAACCTCTTAAGGGTAACATGTGGATATTGACATGCATAAAGTCTCAAGCAATTAGTTCGCCGACCTTATCGGCCGTCCACTCGTGAGTCAGCTCGAGTAGCGGCGTGGTGGCGCAAGTCTTGTGGAGTAGGGCGGCTTGGTGATCGTCCCCATACTTCAGGAGGACATCGACGACCAGAGTGGCGGATGTTGGACCAGACTTGCAGGGATGCTTCAGAGGAGCTATCTCCTAGACCTCCGAGTCAAAGGCCATATCTTCCCCCCTCTTGGCAGTAGAACGGGTAACTACCGCATCCAATCCTGAATTGACCATATGTGCAGTGTCTAACAGTAGACCGGTAGGAATGGTTGACTCTAGTAGAGCAACCCCAAGCTCGGAGGAATCGCCATTCTTCTACCCCAAGAAAGCCTATGTTCAACCCCATACTTGAAGTAAAAAGAAATGTTAGAATGAGCCGACTTTCTAACCTAAAAGGATGGGCCCGGATTTGTCACTAATCAAGAGTAAACCTTCCGCGCTTAGACCAGACGCTGGCGGCGGGACTGCTACCGTCACGGTAACCGTCTGCAGTATGTACTTCTCTTCCAAATCATAACGTCGGGCCTGAAGTTTGGGCCGCGCGTACTCTTTGGCCGTTCGAAAGACCTTGTATTCGTAGAGCTCGAATGAGACTTTCATGGCGACATCCGAGAGGGCTGGCGTCTTCGTTAGGCGTGTGTGGTTCGTATAAGGGGTCACCCAAGTGAGAGGAATGGGTAGCGGCCAAGTATACCTGATCGATAGGATCTGATCTTTCCACCCTTTATTGTTATCCGGGAGGTCCGTGATACTACATAAATGACCCCGAGACTAAATGCACAAAACGCCGCCACCGTGCTTAGCCAAAATGGCTCAAAACGAGAATATAGATCGGAATAACACAAGGGTGCACGGAAAGTCATGACGAGCGTATATTTGGGGAAAGCAAGCCAATGTCCTATGGTTGTTAGGGCTGATCTATACGGGCAAAACCCCGTAATATTTCATGAAGGCCAATAGGAAAGGTTGAAAGGAGAAGGGAAGATGGACTCTGAGCCAGTCCCATTGTGTCCTATCCATAATACTCCCTCTGTCCCATTTTACCTGTCTTACTTTCCTTTTTAGTTTGTCCCAAAATGTTGTCCTCTTTCTAAAATTGAACATCACCATCATTCTACTTTTCCCAATATACCCTTATGACTTTTACTTTCTTTATTGCTTTTATTTTCAAAAGTGAAAAAGTTGGGGACATAATTGGAAAACACATCACATTTACTTTAATTTCTTAAAAAGCGTGCAAAAACCAAATGAGACATCCAATTCGGGACGGAGGGAGTATTCCCTAGTGACCAACATGTGTTGAACTTGACCCAACGAGTCAAAAAAGTGGAGATCTCCTCGACTTATGCCCGAGTCAGGAAACAATTGTGCTAACCCAAACCGTTATTGAAAAACTTTTTCTTGGCCGAGGATAGAGGCGAAAAATAGGGTGGTAGGTCAGCTAACCATGATAGAGCATGGCGTACGAACCAGAGGTCTTGACCTCCTCGGTGACCAGCGGAGAAGTAGCTACTCGGGTCCCAAGCTCACCCGGAGAGGTGGTCAGATGGTTGCCTCGGTGACCGTTGGAGGACCAGGAAAGCTCGATCGGTTCTCTCAAGAACGTCTCGGCTCGTGGATGACCAAGTCATAACAGGAGACCAAAAAGGAGCCTATCTCGATGCAATCATCATAATCCCTGGTTGAAGCATTTTGGTTGTCTGAGTCGGGCATGTCTTCACCTTAAAGGTAAGGGAAAACATCATAGAACGAGGTGGCCTGAGAAGATTAAAGAACAACGATCGAGCCCGGGCTAGTTATCGATTAAATCAAAGCAGGATATGGAGAGCGGTAAAGGAACCATACGTTTAAAAATCTCGACTGCCAGACTAAAAAAGCGAAGGTCACTGCAGAATTCGTTCTTAAAGGCAATTGATCAAGAAGCTCTGGTCTTGAATAGTAGAGAGCGTGAAATGGAGCCCGCCATAACGCTCGCTATTTATAGAAGGCCACTGACAGGTGAAGCGTTTGAATTACAAACCCTAGCGTTAATCCCAAGAGGGCCCCTCTATTCGCTACGTGTCCTCGAACGGTGAGCCAAGGTTGCGTCATCCCAACGCCATCCTGTCACACTGAGTTTTAGCCCGGTTTAAGCTATCAGGGTTTCTTAGCCCGAACCCTCCCTCCTTGGCTATCCTCAGAGCTCAGGCTATGGGGCTACTTGATGGGGATTATTATCCGGGCATCGTGAACATTCGATGATCGATCCTGAAACCGTAGTGAACGACTGAACCGAACCCCGAGTCAACCGGTCTATCCGATTTACTTTCCAGACCTTCACCACCATACAAGCTAGGCACACCTCATGGGAGCTTACTTGGGTTGGTCGGCCTGACCTTCTTGCCTTGAACTCTCTTTCTGCTCTAACCCATAATCACATGGCACTGGGGCAAAAAGGAGAGGGCCTACGTTTGGCCCCGTGCATGGCTTCCACGCGACGTCCATGTTGTATGACCGGCACATATCCCCTAACATTCTATATATACCGCATTTAATGTTAGGAGGAGGACTTTTGGATGTTTTCTCACATAAATAGCTATGTAGCCCAGGAACCTCTAAGTCTCTAACCCACTATCATGTTTACTAGGTTCACACCTAGAGTATAATGTCCCTATACTCAATTCATAAGTAATAAAGTATATTTGGTCGTATTCCACTATGTGACCACGTATTTACTTTATCAGTGGTGAAATCCTAATAGTCGATGGACCATTTAAGGTAAAAATTATATTGCGTAGTTTGAGACTAAATTGAGGAACTTTGGTAGTCAATGACCAAAGTGGTGAAATCCTAATGGTCGATGGATCATTTTAGGTAAAAATTGCACAGTTAGGAACAAAAATGAGCAACTTTGATAGTCAATGACCAAAGTGATAAAATCCTAATAGTCGACGGGCCAAATTGGTATTAACTCTTTCTTAAAAGAGTTTTTCCCAAATATGGTCTCTCGACTATTGCTCATTCTCAATTTTACATTTCTACTTTCAATTGCACCAAATGTGGTCCGTCGACTTTAAAAAAACTCACCCAATTCAGTCCACCGTTAGGTATTTTGTTTACTCAACGCGAAAATGGAGTGCATTTTGGGTCGTCCACTTATTTTGTGCCTAATATACTCAGCAATAGTCGATGGACCATTTTTTTAGAAAAAAAAATTATTTATATCATTTTTGTTTATTTTCATTTTTCTTTTTGTACTCTATCAACTTAGAATTCTTGTAGATTTTTTTCACACAAAAAATATAGCTCATTTTGAAAAGAAAAAAAAAATCTTTAATTTATTTATTTTAACTTATTTTTATTTTTCATTTTAGACTCTATCACATTAGAATTTTTGTAGATTTTTTTCTCACAAATATAAGTAGTTAAAATCACACACTTCAATCCCAAAATTTAACTTTCTCTATCAAATTAGAATTTATGTAGATTTTTAATTTTTATTCTTAGTATGATTTATTAGGCATATATATATATATATATATATATATATATATATATATATATATATATATATATTTATATATTTATGAAAGTTAAGAAAAATATTGTAAAACTTATAGGATAGATGAAAACAATTTTAAAATATATACAACATCATTTTTAAAAAAATCGATATCGTATATTATTATTATTATTTTTAAATAAGATACCACGTCAGTTTATTTTATAACCGACATGGTATCTTTTTTTTTATTAATATATACTTACGACGTTGCGCCGTATGTACTTACTCAAAAAATTAAAAATAATATAGAACGTCAATTTTATAAAATTGATGTCATATTATTTATTTATTAAGTCGGTCAGAACTACATTGGATAATAATCGACGTCGTATGTCTAAAATAACCAACGCTAAATTTTTTTTTCTCGTAGTGATATGATTATTTATGAAAGTTACCAAATGTATTGTAAACTTGATAGGATAGAGAAAAAATTAGTATGCTTAGACAAAGGGAAAAAGTCTATACAGAAAGTTGAAAATTTTGGGGTTGGAGTGTGAGATTTTAACTATTTATATTTATAAGAAAAAAAATGTACAGAAATTATAATTTGATAGAGTCTAAAAATAAAAATGAAAACAAAAAAAATAAAATAAATAAAAGAGTTTTTCCCCAAAATGGTCTCTAATTTTTGTGAGAAAAAAATCTAGAGAAATTCTAATTTGAATATTTGATAGAGTCTAAAAACAAAAATTAAAATAAACAAAAATGAAATTAATAACATTATTTTTTCTTAAAATGGTCCCTCGACTATTACTAAGTGTACTAGGCACAAAATAGGTGAAGAAAACAAAATACCCTCCATTTTAATACTGAATAAACGGAATACCTAACAAAAGACTGAATTGGGTGAGTGTTTGAAAGTCGGTCATATTTGATGCAATTGAAAGTCAAAATGCAAAATTGAGAATGAGTAATAGTCGAAGGACCATTTTAAAAATTAATTCTTCTTAAAATTACAAAGTCAATAATGGGATGACTATTTACCCCCAACAAACTCTTTCACTTGTAAAAGGTTTTATTATCATATCATCTTATTTACTATGTGAAATTATTTTTTTGTATTGGCTATTTACCTAATCGATAATGCTTAATTTTTTAAAACCATGAATCTATTAATTCAAAAATTAATATGTACAAAGTCAAGGAGAGTAGGCCTCAATCCCAAAAGAAATCTATTCAATATTACCAAGCGTCTAAGTAAGAAAGACACAATTTTGCTAAACACATAAGACAAACTAAGAACAAACTTCTAGGCTTAAAGTCAACTAAATATAGTTTAACAAGAAAAGAGTCATGCTCATGGCGCAACCACAAAATAGCCAACAACATAAGTACAAGGCCACACGCACCAAGATAAACCAAGAACTCCCCAATTTTGTCAAATTTCAACAACATAAAAGCAGCTCTCGAAGTATGCCAAAATGACATAACTGACCAAAAGGAAAAGCAAGTTGTAAGAAGACACACATGCCCACAAACTAGAACCAAAGGAAAATGGAGTGGCACACAAACCTAAAGGAATAATAATGGCACACGTGCCTAAAGTAAATACAATGGCCACATGCCTAAAGCAAACACAATGGTACACTAGCCTAAAAGAAAACAAGAGGCAAACATGCCAAAACATAAGAGGTGAAGGCAACACAATACCAAATCAAGAAGGCTAATGGTCTGTACCATCAAATCATC
Source organism: Ipomoea batatas (assembly GCA_002525835.2). Lineage (NCBI taxonomy): Eukaryota > Viridiplantae > Streptophyta > Magnoliopsida > Solanales > Convolvulaceae > Ipomoea > Ipomoea batatas. The sequence goes on along the minus strand of CM008341.1, from coordinate 27,510,981 downwards.
CATTAAAAAAAACAAAACAAAACAAAAAAAAACAAAAAATAGCAACGAAAAAATCTGTGGCTAGAAAGGGAAAAATCTGCCGCTATTCACTTTAGCAACAGATTCTATCCGTCGCTAAAGTGTTGCAACGGATTCTAATACAGATTTTTCATCGCTAAATTTAAAAAAATTTGTCGCTATTTTTCTAACCGCGACGATTTGAAAGACGAAATTTTGTCGCTAAATTTAGAGACGCAATATTCCGTCACAAATTTGTTCTAATGTTTACAAAGGATGTCATTTAGCTACAGCTTAGAAGTGTGTGTGTGTGTGTATATATATATATATAGATTTTGGTTCAAATGCGGCGGCGAGCTCCGGTGCCGTCATGCAGCCTAATCAGCACCGTCCAATTTCATTAATCTTACTGAAATTTGCGTATGTTTAAGTGGGGTTATTATGGTAATTTTAGTATTTATATTACATGAATTGGAATGGTGCATTTTAGTACATAGTGTGGTGCATTTGAATACATGTTGTGGTGCGTTTTATTACGTATGTTGGTGCATTAACTATGTTGTAGAATGGTGTGTTTTAATCTATCCGTTGGTGCATTTTCATACGTAGAATGATGTGTAACTGTGTTGTGGAATGGTGTGTTTTAATACGTCGTCTGGTGCATTTTAGTACATTGAATTGTGTGTATTTTAACACATGTGTTTCTAATAAGTGTGGTGCATTTTAATACGTATAATGGTGCATATTTTAGCACATGTTTTCTAATATGTGTAAATTAATATGTGTAAATAGTGTATGCTTATAATCTGACATGAGGCAAGTTGTGGTACATTTTAATACGTAGAATGATGTGTTTTATTAAGTATAGTGATGAATTTTAAGTGAATAGACGCATTTGGTATATTGTGTGGAATGGTATATTTTATCGGTCCTCTGGTGCGTTTTAGTACGTAGAATGGTGTGTTCTGTAACATATATATATATATATATATATATATATATATATATATATATATATACTACGCGTTGGTTTGATGAGTTGATATGATCTAATGGCTGAAAATAGGCCACACGGCCACACCTAATGACCAGGCCACACCTGAACTCTACCCTCTATATATACCCACTAATTAGTATCTCAATTACCCCCCACTAATTAGTATCTCAATTACCTGTATTAAACTTAAAATATAGTATTTCAATTATATAATCGCAGAATATATTATATTAAGAAATTCAAACTCAATAACAATAATAAAAGTATGACATAGTAAAGTATTATATCATTTATCTTGTCCTCAAGTCTGAGTAAGAAAGAACTAGAAGCTTTAATTGAACAAATTGATACTGATGAAGATTCAATAGCATATATCCATTATTGAATTTGTCGTTAAATATAGCGACAGATTAGCGACATATTTAAAATCCGTCACTAAACTGTAGCAATTAAAATTATTAAATTTTTAGAGTCTTCCAGCGAAAAATTTGTCACTATATTTTTGCACCAAAATTTATTGCTAAAATTAACTATATATTTAACGATGAAAATATTCCGTCGCAATATCTATTATAAATCCCTCGCTAATCTATCGTCAAATGTCTTTTTAACAACAAAATTAAAATCCATCTCTAAGTTGTCGTTATTCCGTTGCTAAATACTGCACTATATAAGCGTTTTTGTTTTGTAGTGATCAATACCATTGCAAGCTATTGGCTATCAGTGCACCAAGTAACCGCTAACACGAATGCGATGATCTGTATTGCCATCACCACTTTAAGGAAGTGGCCAGTTGGTGCAGGAATTATGGTTTTCATTGGCCACTAGCACGACCAGACTAGGCTGTTGCAAACTGCCAATAGCTATAGGGTAGTTTGAACCATCGTCACCACTTTGAGCAAGTAGCCAACGAGGCACCAAATTAAATAACTGTTAGTGCGAGCGGGATTCTGGACAATCATCACTAATTTGAGCAAGTGGCCACGGATATACCAAATATCTGCACGCACCAGCAAGGTAATTTGGATTACCTCTACAACATTGAGCAATTAACTAGTCAGAACTAGCATTATGGCCTTTACTGGATACCAGTATAATCGGACTACGTTGTTGCAAACCGCCAACAGCTACTGTACATGATAGTCTAGACTGCCATCACCTCTTAGGCCTTATTGGTTGGATGTAGTTTGGGGAGAATTGCAATTCAGTGAATTCTCAAACTACAGTGTTTGATTGGAGGGAATTGCAATTCCGCGGAATTGCAATTCCCTCCTTTCCACCGAATTGCAATTCATGGGGTACCCCCATGAATTGCAATTCGGTGGAAAGGAGGGGCAATTTCTTGGTGTAAAGATAATTTTGCCCCTCCTCCATACCCTTTGTCTTTTTTTTTTTTTTTAATTTGAAAGAAGTATTATTATTATTATTATTATTTGAAAGAATTATTATTATTATTATTATTATTACTACTACTACAACATCTACCACATACCAAACATTATAATTTCAATTCCTACTTTATTCATTCAATTACAATTCCACGAATTACAATTCTTTTCTCCCCTAATTCCCTTCTCCCAACCAAACGCCCCGTTAGTGCAAGGGGTCAACAGTGTACAAATGGACCGCAAACACAAGTGGAGACGCAAACAAAGAAAGGAGCTAGCAAAACCAGGACAAACAACTAAATATCAGCATCACCACGCAAAAGGAAAGCATGCCATCCAACGAGATCAAAGAACACATACGACTATACGAGGCTGCAAGTCAAGCAAGATGCAAAAAGGAAACTCCCTATCCCTTGACTTTTAGCGAAATGTTAAGTGTGATATTCAGTAACAATCAATTATAGCATTAAATAAGACAGGCTGTTAAAATATGATGATAAATAAATGAATTGAGCTTAATTAAAACTGAGTTAAAAGTTAAAACCATTAAACGAGAAGAGAGAGCGGAGTGAAATGCCAGCTTGATAATCAGGTCTTCTTCTAGATACAGCTTTAAGGTGGTCGTCGTTTTCTCACTAGCTGTCTATTTTATTGAGTTTGACTTGGAAACCAACAAATTAAAAGAGGAATGAATTTACCAGATTATAAGTTTTATTTGTTTTTGGCGTAATTATTATTAAAAAAACAGTTAAAATATTAATTTTAAATCAGCATATTTTGGTGAAGTGGAGTCACAAGCGGATTCCACATTCGAGAAGCTCAGCTCAACACGCCAAGACTAAGGAACTAGATCTGTGTGACTTTGTTTTAATCCAAAAACTTGTATGAGATTGTTTCACGGATCTTTAGCTTCTATGTGAGATAGGGCGTGTCAAGATTAAATATAATACTTATATTGAAAAATGTATTACTAATAAAAAATAAAATGTTTATTATTTAAATGACAGGATGTAATACTTTTGAAAAAATATCTAATACTTTTACATTTTAATTTAAGGGTGTGTTTGGTATTTCGGAAAATATTTTTTGAATTTTCGTTGTTTAGCAACGTCTGGAAAATGCGGTTTAACGGAAAATGTTTTCTCTTGACCAAGGAAAATCAGTTCATTTTATCATAAAATGACTTACGAAATTTTTTCCGTAAGTCATTTTTCGAAATGGCCAAAATGACTGTTTCACTTGTTCTCGGCCAAAATGAACCAAACGCACCAAAACAGTTTTTCATAAAGCAACCAAACATGGGAAAAGAAAAAAATTTTTCCGAAAAATGACTCATTTTCCAGAAAACATTTTCCAGAAGTCATTTTCCTACTTTCCAAACGGACCCTAAAAGTATTATATTTTTTTTCAAAAGTATTAAATTTTTCTTTTTTATAAGTAACAAACGCTTGACAACCTTATTTATAAGGTAAATGCAATACTTTTGATGAAACATGTAATACTTTTATATCAAAATGTAAAAGTATTACATTTGTTCTGAAAGTATGACATTTTTTCTTATAAATAACACACTTTATTCCTAAATAGTATTACATTATTTTTCAATATAAGTATTACATTTTAAACATTACTTATATAAATAGCACTCTTTACTTTTATCAATATAAGTATTACATTTTCGGTATTTGGCCCTGCCTACTGCACCAGTGAGTCACCGTGATTTACATCCTCCTAAATGATGTGTCAAACTGAAGTATGTGGGGCATTAGGGTTGAGAATTTAATCTTTTGGGAGAACAAGAATGTTAAGTACTCAAAAATACAATTAATAGCGCTCTTAATTATTTTTTATGTTAGAGATATATGTGTCACAAAAGAACAAGATAATTAAGAACTAAGTTTTACTTTGTTACATTGATTATTAAATACTTAAACGGTTATAAATATTTTTGAGTTTATTACCAAAATGGTCCCTCGACTATTGCAAAATTATCAATTTGATTCTCTATAATTTTTCTTGTCCAATTAAGTCTTCGACTTTGAAAAATTTAACCAATTTGGTCCTCCGTTTATTTTGGTGTTAAACAACCGTTAAATCTGGACCAAATTGGTAATTTTGCTATAGTCAAGGGACCATTTCGGTAATTAATTTTTGACTAAAATGGTCCCTTAATTATAATGAAATTACCAATTTGGTACCGATTTAACGGATATCAAACGGTAAAATAAGCAGAGGACCAAAATGGTTAAAATTTTCAAAGTCGATGACTTAATTGGGCAAGAAAAATTGTCAAGGACCAAATTGGTAATTTCGTAATAGTCGATGGACCATTTCGATAATAGACTCAATATTTTTTATACAAAATACTCATAATTCTCTACAAAGTAGTATCTGTTATTAAGAGAATAAAAATAATGGCCCTGTTTGGTAAATGGTTGTTAGTTGATTGTTTTAGAAGCTATAATTAATTGATAATATTAGCTGATTGTAGAAAAGTGTTTGGTAAATTAGCTTTTAGCTGATAGCTGTTTGGTATAATTTCTTTTTTCTCAAAAGACTAATTGAAAAGACTGTTTTGGGTAGCCTTTTGAAATTTAATATTTTGGAGTTACAAAAAGCTTATTAACCAAACACTTATATTGATTTTTTAACCAAGTCAAATAACTAATAATGGTCAAATAGGCCAAAATTGACTGATAGGCTAATTATTTATCAAACAGGGCCAATGTCTTTAGCCCATAGTCAACTCAGGGTCAAAGTACAT
>CM008341.1:27448501-27458818 GCA_002525835.2 Ipomoea batatas | reverse complement strand
CAGTTTCATTTCCAGTATTTGGATGTATTATGGAAAACTGTCTTTGTGTGTTTGGTTCATTTTCTGGAAAAGCAATAGAATAGTATAATTAAACATTGTAATTATTTTATTTAAAATATAAAAAATTATAATAGTTATTAAAATAATGGTATTTAATAAAAAAATAGAATTTATAAAAAAAATAAAATAAAATAAATTTTTTTAAAAAAATGTAGCAAAGGTTTCCGGCGGTTTTTCCACCTCCTTGGTCCATGGGTGATATGACTTGGTTTTGGTCGAAAACATGCGAAACAGCTATTTTGACGATTCCGTAAAATGACTTACGGAAAAAAATTCCGTAAGTCATTTTCCGGAAAAATGAACTGATTTTCCTTGGTCAACGGAAAACATTTTCTGTTGACCACATTTTCCGGACGTTGCCAAACACAGAAAACTCGGAAAACATTTTCCAGAAGTCATTTTACAGGTTACCAAACACACCCTAATTTCAAGTCAAACTACTTGGGACCACAACAACAAAGTTCAATTTCGCTAAACTGACATGTTTTTGACAACACACAGTATTAGGGACCACATGTATCTTTAATCTATGTAAACAAAAAAAAAACAACTACTGTACTAATCTAGGTAGAATAAAAAAGAAACATATTTCACACAATGTTGGGACCTACACACATGTGGAGAATTCAAACAACAAACTATTAAGAGGCCCAACTACTAAACTATTACCATTTATGACAAGTCAGACAACAACAAACCAATTCAATTTAATACTTCCATTTCGGTGTAGCAGTTAGTCCAAATAGCCTTCGACTAGTCATTATTGTATACTCTAAGCTTCGAATTTGTTCCAATTTGCTCCATATTAATTGTCTTTTTCAAGTAGGGTTAGGGTTTTGTACATTGAGAAGTGAATGACCAAGGGTTTTAGGAGCTTCGAATATGTTATCTATCGTCTTTAGTGGGAGAGGAATCTATCATCTTCAGACAGTAGCCCTCTGTCGTTGCCGTTGTAAGAGTACGTCGAACAAGATTTGTATGGTCTTCGAACATTCTATCGCCTCTATTTGCAAATACAGAATAAAAAGGAAATAAAAAAGAAGGGATGATATGTAAGCAGTAAAGGGAATGTCAATATACAAAACAAAGGGAAAATAATAATAAAGAATGAAATTACTTTATTATCCTCACATAACGGAGCACACTAACAGATTCGTTACGGGTAGGGACAATATGTGTAGCGTTATGATAATTGAGTGGCAACATTTACTCTCCTAATAATTCAGGAGCCACATTAATAAGTGGCATATTATAGAGGGGCATTTTTTTTTTTTACAATTTTGAAGACACATATCTCAATTCCAGAGGCATGGCTTATAAAGAGCCCAAATTATATGATTTATAAGTCTCATATCATTATCACATTCTCAACAAAATCCTGCAACACAACAACCTAGGGCTTATTACTACAGAGAGGTTTATAAAATATCTTACAAACGTTAGTACATTGAGAAACAAAAATAAAGTCATTGTAGTCCCAACAACACGAGTTCCACCTATAGTACTATTGGCTAAAGTATATTACAGCCAGAAACTTGCCAAAAACCTCCAATAACAAATTCTCCTTATTCACGGCGCTTAGCACAACCAGCATCAACAGATAAATACACTAGTTTCAATAACTTATTAGAACAAAAAACAGATTGATTCATAATCTAGTTGTAATATTTTCTGATATAGCAAGATCACATCACTTCTTCACACTGATTCTCTCTGTGGTAAACACTAATTACTTCCATGATACTTTTCTCTTTGATTGTAGCTTAATCAACTATATGTAAATCTAATACAGAAAAACCTAATCAACTAGGAAATAACCTATTACTCAAAAACTATAGAACTAAAACCTTCACCTCCTCTCCCATAGAGGATTAAAGTATAAGAACATTTTTCAAGATTAACACCAAAATATAATCAAACTACCAAAGCACCTGTTGGTAAAATACAGTATCAGAAAGCATATAATGATTTAATTTTTGAGTACCTATTAAAAAAGGCCACCTCACAGGCTTATCAAGAGCTTCCTCTGTCAAAGACCTGAACCTCTCTGGCATAAAGTTTTCTCCACGCGACTCAATCTCTACTTCATTCGCCCCATTTTCTGTCCCTTCTCCCCCATTTTCAGCTTTAGCCAAAGAACCATGGTTCTTAGTCACGAAAAATCCATGACTCGTTGAGAGAAGTCCAGGATTTATGATCCATAATATGCATTTCAATCAAATTAATAATTAAATCAAATAAAATATAACTAATTTGCCTTCCAAATCAAATTAACAATCTGCCTTACAAATCAAATCAAATATAACTAATTTACCTTCCAAATAAAATGTATAAATTCAGTTAAATTAGCATTCTATAATATTCAAACCTAATATTGCAAAAATTAAATACAAATCTAGAGAGATTTAACATTGAAACCTAATATAAATTTGTATAATCAAGTGACAATGAAGTGAAATAAACTAACCAAGACAAAATCAGACCAACCTATCAGTAACAAATATAACTGGACGATTCCCAATGCCAGCTGAAACGAGCATCTCCAACAAGATGGAGCTTACCTCCTGTAGAATTTATCATGATTCATGATCTATGAATGCTGAATTGCACAAATATGTGATGCAACATGCAAAACATGTATAAGAAGCACATTACCACAAGCCGTGAAAGAAAAAGTTTCCCCTTGTCATGAAACACCATATAAACAGAACTCCAGAATTTATACTCTTATAGAACGCATAAAAATATCATTAGTCAGCACTCTAGATGGTCTGATCTAAAAGTTCTCTTGCATTTTGAAAGCAGTAATAAAAAAACGTACTTAGCCATGCAGACAATAAATCAACATCATGAGTTGCTAATCCTACAGACTTACTCTTTGCTAAAAAAGCAGACAATTCAATAGCAATCCCAATCTAAAATGTTAAGAAATAGAAATAACATGAACAATCAAACTATTACAACAAAATTCAAACATAGCAAAATAAAAATAAAATTAAAAATATATTTTTTTAAAAAATCAAATATAGCACAATAGACTAATATTCAAAATAAATCAACAAAAAACTCAAAATAAATTTCATAAAATATCAAATATAGCACAATAACAATAATATTCTAAGTAAATCAACAAAAATAGAAATAAATTAAATAGAGAATAAAAAACCTTACCGTGGCTTGGGCGGTGGCAGTGGAGGAACCAGTGGTGGCGGTCGCGAGCTGAGGCTTCAGCGGTGGCGGTCGCGAGTGTTGCAAAAATAACAACAGCGTCAATGAAATCTGGCACTCTTTATGAAAGGAAAACAAAAACAAGCGGGAAACGAAGTATGTGCCATGTTATAATAAAACAGCCTTAAAAGCGTTATTTGCCAAATGACGGTGCAGTCAAGAATCCTACCACGCTTTCGACAGGTTACACAAACTAACTAGGCTTTGCATACACCAACTATAGCGTAGGCGAACCTGACTTTGCTCAGACAAAGGGGCAAAAGAATTAAGGAGGAAGAAGAGATTCTTGGTGTGTTTAATGAATAAAAGAATGTTGCTTTACATACAAAGTCATGTTCACTCCTCAACCATGACAATCCAAAACTAATGTTGCATCACTCATTTTTATTAAATGAGAATCACTCATTTAAGTAGAAAATTAGCAGCCACGCAAAAAGCTTGAACTAAGAGTTATTTGTAGGAAAAAAAAAAAGGAGACAACAAAGGTTTTGACCAACTCTTAGAATTTAATTTTCCAACAATCCCCCACAAATTCTGAGAGTTGACAAGAAGATTTGTCTAGGTTGCTCACAAGAAATGCTTATCCCCTACACATTCAAAGTAGAAGTCTAGAAAGGAAAAGGTCTGAGCAATACATACGAGCTTATCTTAATATTAGTGCTTAAACTTGAACTGATACGTCGTGACATTGAGTAATTTTCTTCCCGAGAGTGACATGAATCTTGAACTCATCGATTAGACAAATTTTGAACTCAAGACACATCAACTCTAAATGCAGGTTCTATGAAAGTCAAACTCTTTGACTGTTTATGATGAATCATTAGTATTCAAGTCTGTTGTATCTAACTCAATATAGACCTTCAACCCTGTCACGTCTATCTCAACATATACTTTTATCTCTGTCAAGTCTATCTCAGTATGGACATTTAACTCTGTCAAGTCTATCTCAGTATAGACATTTAACGTAACTCTGTTAGGTCTATCTCAGTATAGACCACCTTTAAAGGTTACAGAGTAGTTAAAGACATAAATTTGGTAGTTCATTAAGACCATCATGATTCCTATGACTTTAGATCCTCTTCTTGAGATACAGAGCTCCTGTAATCCTTCTTTAAGTGCACACCATAATCATAAGAAGTGTTGGCATCCTTCTCATGAGTGTTCTAGAAAGATAACTCATTATCTTCCATAACAGATGATTAACCCTTTTTCTTTAGTAGGTGATTTCGTTAGGTCTATCTCAATATAGACTACCCAAATGAAATCATTAAGAGCATTTTATGCTTACCCTCTCAATTAAGCGGTGAATTCATTAAGTTCATCTCAATAGTCCCACCCATCTCATAAGGTTTTGAATCTATTAAGAGCATTTTATGCTCACCCTCTCAATTAAGCGATGAATTTATTGAGCCCGTCTCAGTAGGACTACCCATCTCATAGGGTTATGAATTCATTAAGAGCTGTAGCTCAACCTCACCAATACACAGATCATTAGAAAGACCAATTAGTGTACTACATTGTGACTCTTTCCATGACTTTGTTTGACCACAAAAGTGGAATCCACCACGAATTCATCACCTCTTGGACTTTAAGTCATCCCATGAATAATTCGACTAATCTCATAATTAGTCTTTTCTTTTCAAGTAAGTTGATACTCACGATCAACTTAAACACACTTTGACATGTACTTTAATTACTCACAAGTAACTCCCTTGACTTTTTCATGCTTAACATGAAACATTTTTCATCATTCTAGACAGGCTTCTAAACAAGAAATATATGGGGTTAATTACGCCCACAATGCAACGCTTACAAATATTTTTCTCAAAATATTTATTTTCTTACCTAGAGCATATTGTGCTATGCAGACTTTATAGCAACTATGCACTTGATTAATATATACTTAATAGTGGAATATATATCAACCAACTAGGTTGCCTCAAACCACTAAGATTTTCCTTTATATAGGAATACTCCCATATATTCAAATTGATTCAATTAAGAATATAAATAAGAAGTTTAGATACTTATTACCAGTAACACTACTACAAAATTGAACATATAAGCATAGCTTTCCGCTACACCTCATTAAAAAGGTGTAGTGGGTTCCAAAAAAAAAAAGACTACTTTTCGCGGCACCCATCGAGACCGGTTGCCACGGAAAGTAAATTATTTAAATAATAATATACTTTTTACGGCATCAAAATAATAATACTTTCCGCGGAACTCACTCTCAATGGATGCCGCGAAAAGTAAATATTAAAATAATAATATACTTTCCCAAGGCATCGCGATTTTCTTACATTTTTCCGAACACACTTGGCCATTTCAGGCCTCCATTTCTTTAGATCTCGCCAACGCCTCCATTTCTTCATATCTCGTCGACGCCTCATTTCCTCTCCTCCATCGCGAACCACTGACGCCTCTCCTCCAAGTCTGAGACCATAGCCGACCGCTATTTCCTCTCCTCTCCATTCCTGCCGCCAACAGATTCGAAGCCCACAGCCACGCCACCAACGTTCAACCGTTGCCGCCTTTCCTCTACCAAAGCTTCCATCTGACGCCACCATCGAACCCTCAGTAGCCCTTCCTCCGCCGGAGCTGCTTCACTCGCAACCGTCATGGACTGACGCCAAACGCCACCACCAAAAATGGAAACACAAACCACAGCTGATGCCCTCCTCGTCTCACCTTCGTTGATCTACTCCATCTCTCAGCCGACGCCGACATCGCGAACTGCCACGACTTGCAGTAAACGCCACCTGCCGACGCTGCCATCCCGTCTCGACCTGCTAGCCTCCGCCATGCCACTGCTAGCCTTCTCCACCACTGGTAAGTCTCCCTTTGAATTTTTTGTTATTTATTTCTTTTTCTAATCTCTAAAATCAAATTGGATGTGCGCATATTAAATGAGAAATTATTGTTTCTTGTTTGCTACCGCAGATTAAATGAGAAAATAATCATTTTCCCCAAATTGTTATGTCTTTTTACCAGATTATCATAATTGAATTGCCTTAGCGTTGTGTTCCATAGAACTATATTTGTATGTTTGTTTGAAGATAGGTTCTGTTGTTGAAGTTACAGCTGGGAACATGTAGGATACAATTAGTAATTGGAAAAAGAAAAATGAGAACAGTGTGAGAAAAGAAAACAGAAAATGCACTAAATAGGCTTGTAGAGTTTATTGCTTTACTTGCAAAGCTTTGCTTTAATGTACTGAGCTAAGCTTGCTTGTATCTTTTCTCAAGGTGTCATTTGAAGTGAATATTTTGCATTCGAAAGTTTTGAGTTGAACTACAACATTATAGTAATTGGTTAATGTGTGATCACCCCAGACTCTGGAATTTTTTAGTTTCTGGTTTCATTTGCCATTACTTACTACTTTTCATTGAATATTTGGATCTCCAATTTGTTAGAATGATAGTAAAAGGAATCCAAGCAATTCCTAAGATGCAACTGGTTATTGATGATATGTGATGCTTCATTTGTTCTTAGTTGAATGTCCTCTCTTTCTATTTCCCTGTTCTCTTGTATTCTTGTTAATTTTGATGTTCTAAGTTCAATACTTGTTGCGAACTTCGTCAAAACTAAATTTCTGTGCAATTGTACTTTTGATTTATTTTATGTGCTTAGTGAAGCATTAAGAATATGACTCATTTCCTTTCCTTTCAATTAATTGTTCTATCCAATTGAAGTTGGGAGGGGAATCAAAATGGGGGGTCTTGGCACTATAGAGGATTCACTTGTACCTCAGAAAATTGAAACATTTCAGTTATTCCCAGATTTTGCATTTTAAATTTAAAAAAGTCCAGATACTTCGTACAGTAAGAGAGCAACACTTACTATTGTGTTCTTCATTTCCTTTTTTATATTCCTTATAGATTTATGGCCTATTAACATTATACTGAGTCCAATTTATGCATCCCTTTGCAATAACATATCTGTCTACACTTCTCATCTATATGCTCATGTTTCTTGTGACTGTGTTTATTGATGCAAGATGCAAATCCCTTAAATCTAAACAGTCCTTCCCACAACGTAGGATAGAAATGAACGTACATATCTATCTCATTGACAAAGAATTTTGGTTTTAATCATCAACTGCAAAACTTGTGTAAACTTCTCTTCTGCTCCATTTGGCACAGAAAAGTGAGCTCAATGATGTTGCAATTCACTTACTGGAATGTCCTTGTAAGGAGTTCCTTTGAAAATGGTTGCTGCCGGTGCTAAACATACAGAGTTGAAAAACTTTATGCATGAAACTGAATACATTCGTGAGTGAGTTTCCTTTCCTTTTTGGCATCAAAATTTTGTATTTATTTCTTGATGTATTCATTTATTTGTTATTTTTTACTTAAACAGATTGAAGCTACAGATAAGTCAAAATCAAAGTGCAAGGCTGAGAGAAAGGTTCAAGAGATAGTGATTCTTTAGATACAAAGTGAATGGTTTGAGAAACATTATACAGAATATGAAAGAAAGGTAATTGTCATATATGTACATATATATGAATCTATACTGTCCCCTTTGTAATTTAGCAATGCTGTAAATTCTAAGCTTCCTTAGATTTTATTTTTTAAATATTGTAACACTAGTTTATTGGTGAAGTACTCACTGCTAGAGCTGTCAAAACAGGCCAGCCCAGCCCATACGGGCTGGCCCGTCTCAGGTTGGTCCAAAATGGGTCGGGCCGGGTCATTTTCCCACGGGTTGGGATTTGGCCAAACCAACACGTGTAGGCCGGGCTAAACAGGCCAGCCCATCAGCCCGTTAATTATTATTATTTTTCTATTTTTATTTTTTTGAATGAATATTATTAAAATTGTTTCATTTTGTATAAAATTAGGAGTTGAACCCTTAACCTCTTAGTTAAGAACTAAGACTATTTTTAACCAAGCACATCGAACCTTTTGAATAAACACCATGTATGTTTATATATATACAGATTATACACACACCACACATACATATACACACATATATAATTACATTTTAATTTTACAAATAAACTTTATATTAATATTTATATAAAGATACAATTAATTGTATTAATTAATACTAGTAATAAATTTGATATAAATAAATTAATAAATTTTATATTAATATTTATATAAAGATCCAATTAATTGCATTCATTAATACTAGTAATAAATTTACTATAAATAAATTAATAAATTATATATTAATATTACTATAAAGATACAATTAAATGTATTAATTAATACTTATAATAAATTTAATATAAATAAATTATATATAATGCTTGAATGATCTAAATAAATATACCCATATATAAAGATGTTTAAAAAAGTTCTTTGCATAGTTGGTTTCAATAGTGGTAAGTTTTGTGGTAGGTCAAGGGTTCAAATCTTGTTAGTAATAATATTTTAAAATATTAATACAATACCAAATTTACACAATGCATTTGAGGGTTGGGGGAGAGTTGGGGTGCGGGTAGGGGGTGGCAACACGGGTTATAAAATCCGTGTTCCCACCTGGGTTATACGGGACAGGTTGGAATTTCTCCAACCCAACCCGTCCAAAAGCACGGGTAAACAGGTTCAACCCGACGGGTTGGACCCGTTTTGACAGCTCCTCACTGTTGCAATTCTTAATACTGCATGGCAATTTCTGGTTATTTTCTATTTCCTTAAATAACTTAGCTGGTTTATTCGTATTTGTTAATTACAAACAATTAAGTGTGGGTTGTAATTCCTTTAATTTCAATTCTATTGGACTGGGTTTTTGTTGCTATGCAATGCCTGATGATGTTGCTAAATACAATGCTTAAATCTTAAGCTTATAAAATTTTAATTTTTAATTAAATACTTTCCTCGGCACCCGTAGCTAGGCGGGTGCCGCGGGAAGTTATTTTTTTTATTTATTATGTACTTTATGCAGCACCCACTCGACTACGGGTGCAGCGGAAAGCCTATACTTTTAGCGTCACCACCATACGCTACTCCTGTAGAGGTGTAGCGAAAACACTTTTACAGGTGTAGCGGATGGATTTTTTGTACTAGTGTAAGTCACAGAGATGATGTTTATTGCACGTTGCTTCAGATTGTACAACACAATCATAAATTTCACATTCTTCCTTGCAAAAATTAAGTCTTATACTCAAAGATTATAACTGACATTTATTAGAGAAAGATTTATTTACATAAATTTCTACTTCACCATTTTCCCTTCAAAGATCAACCCCTACTTCATAGATATTCCCATGTCGAGTAGTGAACCCGAAGTTTATTTAAAAACCACATTCCTGGGGAACAGTTCAGGTGCGGTTAAAGGTTCATGTGTGGTTGTGCGGTGATCAATGCTCCTTAAAAAAAATTCTAAACTGATTGCACCTTAAGCTTCTAATCTACGCACTTAAGTTGGATTAGTATAAATATGACTTTGTAGAGAAAATCTTATAAAGAATATTGGTTGTGTTTTGGAACTGCAAAAAAAAAAAAAGAAAAAAAAAAGTGTGTCCTAAGGCTTCAGACTGACACACCTTAAAAAGGAAAGCAACAAACTTGACGGTAAATATAGTTACCAGTATATTATTAGATAAGTGAGTAACAGTAGTTGCGTACAATAGTAAGTGAGTATAGTAATGTTGGTGTGTCAAACAAAGTGTCCCCTCCTCCTCTACAACAGGGCTCTTCTTATACTTGAGGTACAACGACTCTTTGTGACTTGTAACGGTTGTTCAATGATAGTGAGCCTTCAATGGTAGTGGAGTTGTTGATAATGATGGTGAGAAGTAACTCCTCTTCAATGTGCTTACCACTCATCTTCAATGTGCCGTCTTTGTATAACGGGTGACCGTTGTTGCCTTCGGGTCAGTGCTGGTGGTCCGGGTCGAATGCTGCTTGCCTGATTATTCTGTATAACGGGTGACCGTTGTGTTTTATTTATTTATTATTTATTTATTTTATTTTTTACCAACGCCACGGTCGAGGCTTCCTCGGCCAAGGGTGACAGAGGCGTGGCCTCGGCCAAGGGTGGCCGAGGTCGGTCCTCAGCCAAGGGAGGCCG